>PVKU01000149.1:0-195641 GCA_004027475.1 Anoura caudifer
TTTTTTTTTTGGTCTAGTCGCGGCTGTTACGTAGTGAGGGGTGGAGCCTCAGGTGTTCCCCAGGGCGGGACAGCCCAGTCACTGGGTAGTAATGCTGTATGTGGGGGTGGGGTCCGAGAGGAGATAATGGCGCTTGCTTTACTCACTCTCAGATTCCAGTCCCTTTCACCGCTTCCCCTTTGCCTGGATTATCTGCGCGTGAATGTGGGACCACCCGGTCAACCAGCTGCCTTGTGTGGCCTCACTGGTTCAGCACAGTTGCCACCCTGTGCCTGGGGTCCGCTAGTCGCTGCCTGTGCACCTGGGGGTTGCCAGACGCTGCTGTCTGCGTGCCTGGTCTGCACCTCCACTTTTTCCTGCGGCAACTCCGCCCCTCTTACCGGTCTGGATGAATGGTTGTTGGACTTCCAAACAGTTCGATTTTCTGAGTTCTGGTTGTTTTCTTGTTTCTAAGTCTTTGTTGTCCTTAATTTTGGTTGTGAGAAGAGGCACAGTGTGTCTGCCTACGCCCCCCATCTTGGCCGGAAGTCTCTTCTTCACTTTTAAAAAATACAACCACAATACAATTATCACACTTTAAAAAATGAATGGTAATTTAATATCACTCAGTGTTCAATCAGTGTTCAAATTTCCCAGTTGCCTCATAATTTTTTCTCATTTCACCATTATTATTTTTTAAATAATTTTTTATTTTTTAATTGCACTTGACATATAATAGTATATTAGTTTCAGCTGCATACCTCAGTGATTACACATTTTATAACCTAGTAAGTGATTATCCCAATAAATCTTGTACCCATCTGACACCATACATAGTTAATAGAATGTTACTGACTATATTCCCTATGCTGTACTTCACATCCCTATGACTTCTTTAACAACCAACTTGTGCTTCTTAATCCCTTCCCCTTTTCCACCCATCCTCCCAACATCCCTCTCATCTTGCAACCGTCAAAATGTTCTTCACACCCATGAGTCTCTTTCTGTTTTGCTTATTTATTTTGTTTTACTAGATTCAGTTGTTGGTAGATGTGTATTTATTGCCATTTTATTATTCATATTTTTTATCTTTTTTTTCCTTCTTAAAGAAGACCCTTTAACATTTCATATAATACTGGTTTGGTGGTAATAAACTCCATTAGCTTTTTCTTGTTTGGGAAGTTCTTTATATGAGATCTGTCTGGAAAACGTCCAGCCATCGTTAATATAACGAGAGCAAATTGCGCCACATTGGTGTAACATGGCAGCCAAGGAGAGTGGACTGGAATGCACATGCATGAACAATAACGACTTCACTGTACTAATCAGGGGGCAAAGTAGATGCTGTTGAGTGAGCATGTGTACTGTGTGTCCATTGCACTCAAAATGACTGAGTGAATAGAGCAATGAATCTGCATCAGATTTTGCGTTAAGCTTGAACCATTCCTCCATGGAAACTGTTTGGCTGATTCAGAAGGCAGCAGCTATGGGCATCTGTTGATTGGCACCTTCATCAGGACAATGTGCCCACTTATGCATCATCATGCAGTTTTTTGGGGAAACATCAAATCACCCAGGTGACTCAGCCCCCCTACAGCCCAGATTTGGTGCCCTGCAACTTCTGGCTGTTTCCAAAACTAAAATGAACTTTGAAAGGGAAGAGTTTCAGACCAGTGATGAGATTCAGGAAAATCTGATGGGGCTGCTGATGGCGATTGGGGGAACTGTGTGAGGTCCCAAAGTTCCCACTTTGGAGGGGACTGAGGCATCAGTATCCTATGTACAATGTTTCTTGTATCTTGTATCCTGAATAAAAGTCTCTATTTTCATATTACATGGCTGGATACCTTCTGGACAGACCTTGTATGTACTGAATGACAACTTTGCTTGGTAGAGTTATCTTCGTTGTAGGTCCTTGCTCTTATCAATTTGAATATTTTTTGCCATTCTTCTGGCCTACAAAGTTTCTGTTGAGAAATCAGCTGATAGTTTTATGGGAACTCCCTTGTAGGTAAGTAGCTGCTTTTCTCTTGCTTCTTTTAACATTATCTCTTTGTCTTTAACTTTCTTCATTTTAATTATGATATGTCTTGGTGTGGGTCTCTTTGGGTTCTTCTTGGTTTAGGACTTTGTGCACTTCCTGGGCTTGTATGTCTACTTCCTTCACCTGGTTAGAGAAGTTTTCTATCACTTTTTCGAAAAGGTTTTCACTTTCTAACTCTCTTCTCTTTCTGGAAACCCCATGATGAGAATGTTGGTAGGCTTGAAATTTCCCAGAGGCTTCTCATGTTATGTTCATTTGGGGCAGGGTAGGATCATTTATCTTTTTGCTATTCTGATTGGGTATTTTTTGCTTCCTTATATTCCAAATCACTAATTTGATTCTCAGCTTCATCTTCATCTGAAGATTACCTGTAAGTTATTCTTCCTTTCAGTTGGTGTTTCCTTCATTTCTGACTGGTTCTTCTATATGTTTCCTATGCCCTTTTTCAGGTTGTGGAAGTTCTCACTAAGTTCCTTGAGCATCCTTATAACCATTGTTTTGAACTCTATCTGGTAGTTTGCTTGCATCCATTTAATTTAGTTCTTTTTCTGGAGATTTCTTTCATTAGGGACCCATTTCTTTGCCTCTACTTCTTGGTTGCTTCCCTGTGTTTCTATGTAGAGCTGCTGGGTCTTCCAGACTTGGTAGAGTGCCTTGTGTAGTAGGTGTCTTATAGGGCCTAGTGGCGCAGCCTTTCCAGGTGATAGAGTAGCTCACCCATGTTTTCTTCTAGTGCATGTGTGGCTTCATTTTTCTTTTTTTTCAAGTGGTTCTTTGATCCATTTGGAATTTATTCTGGTGTGGAGAAATGGATTCAATTTTATCTTTTCCCATGTTTATATAATTATCTCCATACCATTTACTAGAAAGTGCATCTCTTCTGCACTAATTTAAGATGCCACTTTTACTGTGTACTAAATATTCATGTGCACTTTTATCTGTTTCTTATTGATTTATACATCATTACACAGTTTTAAGTAGGGGGACTTATATCTGTGCTTTTAAAATTATACATATTTTTAATATTTAAGAATATGTAGATTTAGAATTATGTGCTTAATTTTATTTTTAAGTATATTTTATTGATTATACTATTAGAGTTGTCCCATTTTTTCTCCCTTTTATTCCCCTCCACCCTGCACCCCCGTGCCCACCAGCATTCCCCCCACCTTAGTTCATGTCCATGGGTCGTACATGTAAGTTCTTTGACTTCTCCATTTCCCATACTATTTTTAACCTCCCCCTGTCTATTTTTTACCTACCCTTTATGCTTCTTATTCCCTGTACCTTTTCCCCCATTCTCCCCCCTTCCCCCCCACTGATAACCCTTCAAATGATCTCCATTTCTGTGATTTTCTGTTCCTGTTCTATTATTTGCTTAGTTTGTTTTTGTTTTTATTTTTTTTTTTTAGGTTCAGTTGTTGGTAGTTGTGAGTTTGTTGTTATTTTACTGTTCATGTTTTTGAACTTCTTTTTCTTAGATAAGTCCCTTTAACATTCATGTAATAAGGGCTTGGTGGAGATGAACTCCTTTCATTTGATCTTATCTCAGAAGCACTTTATCTGCCCTTCCATTCTAATTGATAGCTTTGCTGGATAGAGTAATCTTGGATATAGGTCTTTGCCTTTCCTGACTTGGAATACTTCTTTCCAGCTCCTTCTTGCCTGTAAGGTTTCTTTTGAGAAATCAACTGATAGTCTTATGGGCACTCCTTTTCTAGGTAACTGTCTCCTTTTCTCTTGCTGCTTTTAAGAGTATCTCCTTATCTTTAATCTTGGGTAATGTAGTTATGATGTGCCTTGGTGTGTGCTTCCTTGGATCCAACTTCTTTGAAACTCGGTGAACTTACTGGACTTCCTAGAAGACTATTTACTTTGCCAGATAGGAGAAGTTCTCCTTTATTATTTTTTCAGATAAGTTTTCCATTTCTTGCTCTTCCTCTTCTCCTTCTGACACCCCTATCATTCAAATGTTGGAATTTTTAAAGTTGTCCTGGAGGTTCCTAAGCCTCTCCTTATGGTTTTGGGGTTTTTTAATGTATTTTATTGATTATGCTATTACAGTTGTCCCATTCCCCCCCTTCACTCACCTCCACCCTGCACACCCTCTCCCACCCACATTCCCCCCCTTTAGTTCATATCCATGTGTCATACATACAGGGTCTTTGGCTTCTACTTTTCCTATACTAGTCTTACCTTCCTTCTATCTTCTACCTACCATCTATGCTACTTATTCTCTGAACCTTTCCCCCTCTCTCCTCCTCCCACTCCCCTGTTGCTAACCCTCCATGTGATCTCCAGTTCTGTGGTTCTGTTCCTGTTCTAGCTGTTTGCTTAGTTTGTTTTTGTTTTTGTTTTAGGTGTGGTTGTTAATAATTGTGAATTTGCTATCATTTTACTGTATGTATGTTTTTATCTTCTTTTTCTTAGATGAGTCCCTTTAACATTTCATATAATAAGGGCTTGGTGATGATGAACTCCTTTGACTTGACCTTATCTGAGAAGTACTTTATCTTCCCTTCCATTCTAAATGACAGCTTTGCTGGATAGAGCAATCTTGGATGTAGGTCCTTGACTTTCATGACTTGGAATACCTCTCTCCAGCCCCTTCTTGCCTGGAAGGTCTCTTTTGAGAAATCAGCTGACAATCTTCTGGGAATTTTTTTGTAGGTAACTGTCTCCTTATCTCTTGCTGCTTCTAGGATTCTCTCCTTCATTTTAATCTTGGGTAGTGTAATTATGATGTGCCTTGGTGTGTTCCTCCTTGAGTCCAATTTCTTTGGGACTCTCTGAGCTTCCTGGACTTCCTGGAAGTCTATTTCCTTTGCTAGATTGGGGAAGTTCTCCTTTATTATTTGTTCAAATAAGTTTTCCACTGGTTGCTCTTCCTTTTCTCCTTCTGATACCCCTTTAATTCGGATGTTGGAACGTTTAAAGATGTCCTGGAGGTTCCTAAACCTCTTCATTTTTTTTGAATTCTTGTTTCTTCATTATTTTTTCTGATTGGATGTTTCTTTCTTCCTTCTAGTCTGCACTGTTGATTTGAGTCCCAGTTTCCTTCCCATCACTATTAATTCCCTGTACATTTTCCTTTATTTCACTTAGCATAGTCTTCATTTTTTCATCTAATTTGTGACCACACTCAACCATTTCTGTGAGCATCCTGATTACCAGTGTTTTGAACTGTGCATCTGATAGGTTGGCTATCTCTTCATCACTTAGTTGTAATTTTTCCAGAGCTTTGATCCGTTCTTTCATTTGGGCCATCTTTTTTGTCTTGACGCACCTGTTATGTAGTGAAGGGCAGAGCCTTAGGTGTTCACCAGGGTGGGGTAACCCAGGTTGCTGGGTTGTGACATTGTATGTGGGGAAGGAGTCCAAGAAGGATCGATGCCCCTTGCTCCATTCTCTGCCAGATTTCATTCACTTTCCCCACTTCCCACAATCAAATTGGTCCTTCTGGTGCTGAGTCCCATGTGGGTGGGTTTGTGTACGTTCTAGGACCCTGTGGGTCTCTCCAACAAACTTTCCTGTGAGGCTGGGAGTTCCCACTCCCCCTGTGTTTCACCTGGTTAATCTGCGTGTGAATGTGGCACCGTGGGGTCCGCCTCTGCCTTGCAGGCTAGCTGTAGCCTTACGTGCCCCATTCCATACTCTGCTGCCTCACTGGGTCCACCAGCTGCCGCCTTGCACACCCTGGTCTCCTAGCCACCGCCTTGCAGCGAGTGCACTCTGCCCCGGCTGCCCAACTCTGCCTCTCCTACCAGTCTAGATGATTATGTCTTTTTTAACTCCTTGATTGTCAGACTTCCATACAGTTTGATTTTTCTGTCAGTTCTGGTTGTTTTTTTGTTTTTAAATTGTTGTTGTCTTTCTTTTGGTGTTTGAGGAGGCAAAGTGTATCTACCTATGCTTCCGTCTTGGCCAGAAGTCCTATGTGTTTAATTTTAAAGTATGTTTATTTACCCTGCTCCTAAAATATTCCAGGGAATCATGTTTAAAAGCCACTGTGTTATCATAAGAACTGTTTAATGTATGTTCTATAAAGAGCATGTGTATTATTGGAATTATCCACGTTGGAAAGACTAACATGATATGTTAGAATTTGGGAGAAAGGGTATAAGATTGTTTTTTGAGACCCCAGAAAATAATTTCTTATAGGACTTTTGATGTGTAGTATTTGTTTGAAAATTGCAAATAGTGTATCATGCCTTTGTTTTTATGTTTCCAGTAAACTACTCTCCCTTTTTTTCTTTTAGTACCATGTATGTATTTGGTGGTTTCAATAGTCTCCTCCTCAGTGACATCCTGGTATTTGCCTCAGAACGGTGTGAAGCACACCAGAGTGAAGCTGCTTGTCTAGCAGCAGGGCCTGGCATCCAATGTGTGTGGGACACAAGGTCATCTCAGTGTATCTCCTGGGAGCTGGCAACAGAAGCACAAGAAGAAAAGTTAAAGTCAGAATGTTTTTCCAAAAGAAGTATGTTTTTTTCTCTTCTTAAAATATAATTAACTTGAAATCTCATTTTGTCTGAATTATGAAGGCACTTAGCATATGTATACTTTTTAGGTTCATGTTATCATCTAAAAATATTCAGTAATAACTTATGCAAAGGTTTTGTGGGAAATTGGTTTGTAAAATCTTTACAGTGGGTGGGAACATGCCCTGCAGCTTCTGGAAGCTGTCTGCAAATCATAGAGATGAAAACCTCCTGAGCGTGGCTTAGACTTTGTATATCAGCTCCAGAACGTGGCTGCATTTTGTGTGAAGAAATACAATTCTATGATTTTTTTTCTGTGTGTGTTACTGGGAATATTCTATATCTGCTCTGTCACAATATGGTAGCTCCTAATCACATGTGGCTATAAAGCACTTGAAATGAGACCGGTGTGACTGAAGAACTGAGTTTTTTTACTTTAATTAATTTAAATTAAAAACTCCATGTGGCTAGTGGCTACCATTTTGCCTTATGCAGTGCTAATGTTAAGGGTGAGAAGAAGAGGGCCAACCAAAAAAGCTATGTTGGGGTTGATTGTTCTCATGTATAGAGGTGAAGTAGCTGCTGTCTTTGCAAAGTTCTTTTCTTTTCCAGCTTCTCTCATTCAGCTCAGCAGTGATAGCAAAACAGACAGTTGCTGAGGATGAAGAGTGAACCCTGCTTCTGAAACTACCTCTTGTGCTTTCCAAGCTTTCTTCCTCTTGCCTTCTTAGCTTCTTACCCTTATGCTCTGACATTTAGCACAATGCAAAGTAGTATATGAGAAATTCCATTAAGAGTAAGAAAAATGTGCCCTGGCTGTGTAGCACAGTTGGTTAGAGCATCTTCCCAATATTCCAAGGTTACGGGTTTGATTCCTAGTCAGGGCACGTACAAGAAGCAACCAGTGAACGCACAAATAAGTGAACAACAAATTGATGTTTCTCTCTCTTTCTCCCTCCCTTCCTCTTTCTCTAAAGTCAATAATTAAAAATTAAAAGAAAAAAGAGTAAGAAAAATATCTCTGTAGAGTATTTCTTCACTTCAATTAATTTAAAGTATGTTGACTGAATTTTGTAACTGTTAGGGCTGGTACAGCAGTTATCGTGACAGTTATGGTGGACAGAGGCATCTTTCGCTCCTCAGCTGAACATAAATCCTCAGCAAGGACACCCAGGCAACTTATAGGTTCATTGGTGAGCTGGTGAGTGCTGGAGAACTAGATGACAAGACCTAGAAGGTTTAGTCCCTGTCTCCTAAAAGGGATAAAATCAGTGACATAGTTATTTTTTAACCAAATTTTAAAAAATATTTTGTTTATTTACTTTTAGAGAGGGGGGAGGGAGAAAGAGAGGGGGAGAAACACCAGTGAGTTAGAAATACATTGACTGGTTGCCTCTCACATGCCCCCAATTGGGGATTTGGCCCGCAACCCAGGCATGTGCCCTGACCTGTAATCAGACTGGCAGCTTTTTGGTCAGCAGTCTGGTGCTCAGACCACTGAGCCACACCAGCCAGAGGTTAACCAAATTTTTTAAAGTTCGAGTTAAATGTGCAAGTTTATAGGATATAATATTCGCTTAGCTTAGGTAGTTCATTATGAACCCATTTTATATGAACTTATTCAAATGTTGCCTGCCTGGTTCACTCTGCCTTCTGTCTGGGCTCAGTCCTTGGAGTGATGACCAGGGCAGGAAGAACAAGCCAAGGAGCAGGGTGCTGGAGTCTTGGTGAGGATGGCCCTACTCTTTCTTATCCATGGATTTCATCATGTGCCGTGTCCACAGGTGATTCAACAGATGAGGCAATGTGGTTGTGCAGCTTCTCTTTTGTTGCTAACCTTGACCTGTCTGGGGTCAATGGGACGTGCAGCAGGTCTGTGTAGTAGCCCAGAAATTCTCAAACTTACATCTTTGGATTTACATACATGCATACAAAATGCAGCTCGGCCTATTGCCTCCTTTGGGGTTTTATCGTGCTGCCTTCTTCCTGTGCCCAGATTAGCTTTGTGTTTATAGCTGGGAGGAATGGTTTGGTCTCCTACCTTACTTTGTTTGGCTCCTTGGGAAGCTCCTGATGTTCGTTCTGTTGGTAGTTGGTTTTTTTTCCGTTGGGAAGAAAAGTTTTTAAAGAACCAGAGCTCTTATCTTGCTGTTGTTGAATTAAATTAGTCTATCTTTCTTTTTCACTTTCTGTATACTTTTGTAGGGGGAGTGGGTACAAAACTATTTTTTTCAAATTGTTTACTTATTTCGAAATCTATTTTATTCTAACATGACCTCACTGATGTATTTTCCTATCAGTTGAGCTCCTCATTTTACTTCCCAACCCTTGTTACATATGTTTTTGTTTTTGTTTTTTTACCTCAATCTCATTGTGCTCAATAGCAGTTGTAATGGCCTGTGACTTTTCTGAGGAGAAACTGTCACAGTTGATGAGTTTTTCTTCTCTTCATAGCTCTTGACCATGACAGATGTGACCAGCACACGGATTGTTACAGCTGCACGGCCAACACCAATGACTGCCACTGGTGCAATGACTATTGCATCCCTAGGAACCACAGCTGCACAGAAGGCCAGGTCAGGGGCTGCTTCTGAAGGATTTCAGAGGATGGAACAATCCAGAGCGGGGTTATGTGTAGCTTATAATACGTGTGTTGGAAATACTGACCTAGAGTTATTTGTAAAACCTTCAGTGTAGATTTGGATTTTATTATTGCTCAGATTTTCTTTTGGGAAGGGATGTTCTATGCATTCTAATATAACAAAGGTCCTTGTCACAGGATTGACATGTGGTGTTTTAGAAGGAGGGACTAGTGTTTTGAGTAACCCCCACTTCCCTAGGCATGGCTGTGGCTAAACACAGGAGGCTTGGTGAACTCTACCTGTGCAAGGTTTTAGAAGCAAGTTACAACTTGAGACTAAAACTTGAGATTATTTCCTCAATTCAATGTGGCTGCTACACATTGAGTTGCGGAAATAAATCTCCTTGTCTTATGTTATATCTTGGCTTAGCATAATTACCTGTAGTGTTCACCATTTGTAATTGTTTATTTAGGTTATAAAGCAACAAAGATGATGAATCAGCTTTTAGTTTTTGACAGTTTATATAAGATATTCTTTGTCACTCTGTGAAGCCATCCATCAAATATGAAGCTTTTAGCCTGTTTGGGAGGCATTTGAAAAGCATTACGTTCAGCATTGCCATTTTACAGATGAGCAGGTTGTGGCATGGTATTTAAGAGTGTCCTGCTTCCTTGCTGGGTAAAGGCATGTCCTTGAGCAGAACCTTTCACTAAAGTGTTTTCACTGCAGCACAGCGTCATATGCATCCTATTTGTTTATTTTTGTATTTGCAGTTTGCTGCTTTAATTCAGTTTTTAGTATCCTGTTTGTCCTCACAGTGAGTTCTCTCTGTGGATGCGAGAAAAGCTGTTGTTTGCTGTGCTCTAGGTCTCCATTTCCAGGTATGAGAACTGCCCCAAGGACAACCCCGCGTACCACTGTAATAAGAAGACCAGCTGCAGGAGCTGCGCCCTGGACCCGAGCTGCCAGTGGGAGCCCCGGAATCAGGAGTGCATCGCCCTGCCCGGTAGGCTTTATAGCGGCACCTTGGGGTGTGCATGGGTCCGGAGACTTTGCACTCATGTGCAGCCTTGATCCAACCCAGCAGCGGTGGACAAGCTCATTTCATACATCATCTCCCATACTACTATTGTGGTGGTGATTTTTTAAAACAAAAATACAGTTCTGAAGTATGCTCCTACCATCCTTTGAAATGAAGTGAAACATCATCTGCTGCTCTGGAGCATCAAATGACCGCTTGGCTTTGTAGCATCGAGCCCACTCCATTCGCCTTGCCCCACTCTGCTGTGGGAACCTGGTCTGCTGGGCACCTACTGAAGACTGCTTCCTTTTGACCACCGGGATTAGATTGTCAGCACCTTCTGACGAGGAGAGGCGAGATGCCTGTGTCCACAGCACCTCTTGGGGTGATCTCAAGCCCCAAATACCTTCATTTATTACAGTTTTGAGGTTTGGGGTGACAAGTTAGGGGGTCTGAGGCCAGCCAGCCAGCCATGACTGAAACTGTGGTGTATTTGCTGAACCAAGATATCCAGGAAGGGGGACTCCTATGGTGCTGCGCAGTGTCTGGCGCTGCATGTGCAGTCGGGCTCTGCAGGGCCCCTCGTCAATGTCCTCTGGAAGTACTTGATTTCTCTTGCATGAGTGGGCTTCTTATTCTTTATCTCATTGCCTCTCAAACTTTAATGCACAGCAGAATACCTGGGGATCTTGCTGTATGTCAGATTCCGGTACAAATCTAGTGTGGGGCCCAGAGTCTACATTTGAACAAGCGGTGATGCTGATGCCACACTTTGAGGAGCAACTGGCTGCCTGCTCTTAAATGGTCCCTAACCCATGGTACCCTTTGTTCACCTCACTGACTACTAATGAATGTTGTTGATGGCATCTCCAGGGTACTTTGGTTCTGGAGACTTGGTTCTGGTAAAGTTGCTTTGCTCACTGTCTTCCAGGAGGTGTTCACAGCTTCCTGCAGTTCTTTGGGTGGGTTCAGGGCCATCACAGCTGCAGATCGCAGGCTCGCTCTCTGTGCTACAGCTGTATCGCTTTGGGTTTTATTCTTCAAAGGAATCTTTTCACTTGCTTTTTGGGATAATCTGTGCACTTGATTTTACCTTCCATTTGATGTGAAAACACTGTAGCGTTTGAAGACTGTAGACTTGTTCCTTCACCAACTCATTTCCCATTCTTGCAGTTTTTAACCACATCCTTCCGACATGCATATTCATGTTTCTGCTCTTAGAATTTTAGTCTTGTTTCTAATTGTTCTTCAAAAGGAGGTTTATAAAATCCAACACTGGCACCAAACAAGTGTTTTCTTCAAAAATACGGGAGGGTTGACCTCAGGATATGTTTTTTGAAATCCAGGAAATATGACTGTGATAAGCATTTTTTAAATTCTCGTATTCTATATCTGGTCCTTAGTAATGTATCTGATATTCTCACTACATCCTAGTAAGTACCTGTAGTTCAGATCCCAAAAACCATTTAGGTTTTCAGTAATTTGAATTAGTAATATAGTAGCTTTGTGTGGTTTCTAAAACTGTTTTTCTTTCTCTCACTCCTTTGCAAAAGAAACTATCTGTGGCAATGGCTGGCATTTGGTTTTAAACTCATGTATGAAAATCACCACTGCCAAGGAGAATTATGACAACGCGAAACTGTCCTGTAGGAACCACAATGCCTTCTTGGCTTCTCTTACAAACCAGAAAAAGGTAGACTTTGTCGTTACGCAGCTGCGAATAATGCAGTCGTCGCAGAGCATGGTGAGTTAAAACCCTCAGAACCCCAGTTTCCAGCCCACCGTCTGCTGAGGGCATGTGATGTGCTTGGCGGGGGGTGCTGTGCATGACTGTGGAGCTGTCAGTCTTTTCATTTAACACCTTCTTTTTTATCTTAAAGTTTTAAACACTTCATTAGTCATGTCTGTTAAAATGTATTTGAATAATTGTGGGTGAATTGAATAGTAACATATGTACCCATGCACATATCTTTGTGCCAGCAGTAGATGTTTTCAGATCTGTTTTATCCCTAGGTTCTGCTGTGGAGGGAGGGGAATGTCACCACTGCTAGCTAGGTTGAATTAAGGTGCCCAAGTCTCTCAGATTTCAGGTATTATAGTGCGTAATACGATTTAATGTTCATCACCCTAAGGAGTGCATATTTGTTTGTATCTTTCTTTAGGCCTGACCAGCCTAAAAGGAAAGGGTACCTTACCAAGGGTTTCTAAGCACAGAAAGCCCCAAGTTCTCTTTCCATCTGCTCAGTGCTCTGATGTGGCATGTAGTTGACCTTCTACAATCACATTTGGTCTTTTTGAGTCCAAAGTCCTAGACTGTGGTCCTATCCACTGTTAAGTAGATAGTCACAAGTCCAAGCTCTTCACAGTGCTGGCTTTGGTACAGAGCAGGTTCAAGGGAACGTTTTCTCATCAAGCAGGGAAGAGCAGTAGGTAGACTTCCTCGGGTGCAGCCTTCTTCAGGTGAGGACAGGGAGTATTGTCTGGGACCTGGCCACCTGTGGCCCCTGGATTCCCCCTGGAGGACAGTTCTGCAACTGGTTGGAGGTGCCCCGTATTTTAGTTTTCTCCAGTGAATCTCTTTTCCTTTTCCAGTGCAACTTGGTATGGTGTAGACACTCAAACATTGGTAATACATTTTAAATGTTGTTTATCTCAGGGGACACTGTGACCACATTTGATATGTTGTATCTTGATGTTACTGGACAGCGGACCTGGCCCTAGGTGGGTCTGCCTAGGGCTGACTTGGCTGATAGTGTGTGGGTTCTTGACTTCATGCAGGAAAGATTTCACATGAGTCCAGGTGACTATGAGGATACATTTACTAAAGCTGGGGACACTGAAACAAGGAAGGCCTTAGCATGGAAGAAGTCACAGGAGAGCCCAGGGCTCTTTAGCTCACTGGGAAGTGAGAGAAAAGGGGGCCTTGGGGACAGGTTCAGGGGCTGGCTGGGGGTGAGCTGCCGCTGCCCGTTGTTCCCCTGGTTGCAAGTCTCCTGGTCCTTTAGAGTTTAGGAGATGAGTGCCTGTGGGGGAGGAAGAGGGGGAAGGGAACAGTGTGGGCATGCTTCCCAGAGGGAGAGCACCCTGGGTCCTTCGTCTTGAGGGCTTTTCTCTTTTTAAGATTTTTTATTTATTTGTTTTTAGAAAGAGGGGTGACGAGAGGGAGAAAGACAGGTAGAGAAACATTGATGGGGACAATACCTGCAACCCGGGCCTGGACCTTGACTGGGAATTGACCTGGTGACCTTCCACTTTACAGGATGATACCCAACCAACTGAGGCACACCAGTCAGGGCTGTCTTGAGGACTTTTAACTCTCTCTTGCAGGCAGGCATTTTAGAGATCTCAGGGAAACGTTTTAGCAGAATATTCATCATTTTTCCGAGTGTGGCAGTTTAGGGTCGTGGTCTCTACTGATGAGTCAGTGCCAGGGCTGGGAGTTGTGAGTCACTGCAGCTGGTCCTGGCATTGCAAGCCTGTAGTCTTGCTGCTTTTCTGAGCCTGGGGCTGAAATACAGCAGAGGCCTAGATGTCATCTCTAGGGAGGTGACCTTCGAGTCTGACTGTAAATTGTTCAGCCAACTTGATCAGCCATCTGTCTCAGTTTCCCTATTCCTCTTGCCAAGGAATTTTCCTAGCTTCTTACTCTCCTGTCTCAGTAAAAACTTTTTCAATTTCATGATCTCCATTGGAGACTGCTCATGTTTGTTTCTCTCCACCTGACCCCCAAATATGAGTCTTTACAGTGTTCTATCCTTGGCTGTCAGCTTATCTCACCTGTAGTCAACTCCCTCAGAAAATTGGTGGCTTACGGTTTTGTTCATTACCAGTGATTCCCAGTTCCATGTGCCTCAAAGAATAGCTGGTTGGAAGGGTTTAGCTATCCCAGCTGGCCACAGATGTTCTCTCTTCTTGTCCCTCTTCTCTCTTCCTGAGGTTTTCTAGCTCTGGTAGATTCTAGGTAGTCAAATTAGCTGGGACTACCTTTACACAATAGGAATTCACAGTCTTGTGTTAATCTGTAAATTAAGCTATAAGTTGAGACTGAGAGCTTAGGTTTATGCAAAAACAAGCAAGAGTACCCAGCTAGCCTTTAGGGCAGAGGCAGGCTGATAGGCAGGCAGAAAGAGGTAACCCCTGAAGAGGAGAAAGAATGAATTGGGAGGGTGAAGAGGGAAGGGCTTTCCGTGCTTTGCTGCCTGCACATCCAAGGTGAGGAGATTGAGGGATGTGCTGCAGGCTGGGTAGAAGGAATGTAGCTGGGTCTTAAGAGGAATCGAGGCAAAAACCTGAGAGGCCTCATCTACAATGCTAATTGCTTCGAGTTTTATCATGAAAGCAAAGGGAAGGTATTGAAGGACTTTTTAAAAAGCATTAATTTTAATTATTTTCTTCCCTTAAAAATAATATATATTTCAAAGGAAATTTATAAAATTGTAACATTAAAAATAAAATAAATATTCATTACAACAAAAAATAACTACTTTGCATGTGTTTATTTCTTTTAGGTCTTTTAATAGGTACTCATTTTTTTCTCTCAAAAATGGAAATATATCATACACTTTGTTTTATTACTGCCAAAATTAGAAATATCTTTCATTTCTGGGCTAAACTTTGTACTTTATTTTAAAGGAATTTTTAAATGCAACTGGAAGGAAATTTCAGTAGAGCAGGAGTCAGAGACTCTCCCTCTGTTCACTATCCTGCTAGAATTCCCTGTAAAGTTCAGTGCCAGGCGGTACCGTCCAGGTGAAGGTGGGACTCTCCAGTCATCTGAACTGGTCAGTGCCCCAAAACAGGCTTAGTTCATGACTCTGAGTATAGACATATAACCAGTATTTCAGAAATATTGACAAGATGACTTCATATGTGAATAGACATTTAAATCAAGTTTAGAGGTGACCATCTCTTCATAGCATTTGTCTTAGGATATGGAAATTTTAGATCTTGATTGTTGTTTTCCCATTAATCTCTTTGAAATGTTTGATACATTCTCTGAGCTGTATTTTTGTTCTTTGCAAAATAGCCATAACTGAAGTGCCAAACATGAAATGTAACATGAAAATGATGGTCTATCCTAACGTGCAATGGCTGAGTCAGCAGATAGGGAGGTTTTCCTGTATCTTTCGGTCTAAGTAACTTAAAACCATTTAAGTAGCTATATTGTTATCTAGACGCCTGTTTTGGTCAAGACATTGATTATATTCATACCTGTGTCTGGTTTGCCTATAGACCAAGCAGACCTTGACCCCGTGGGTTGGGCTTCGGAAGATCAATGTGTCCTACTGGTGCTGGGAAGATATGACCTCATTCACAAATAGTACGATACAGTGGATGCCATCTGAGCCCAGTGATGCCGGATTCTGCGGGATCTTGTCAGAACCCAGTCCTCGGGGCTTGAAGGCTGCAACTTGCATCAACCCACTCAATGGTAGTGTCTGTGAAAGAGAGGGTAAGTATGTGGAGAATTACACATTTTGGAAGTTTACTGAAAGAGAAAATGTAGGAGGCATAGTGGTGATAATGTGTGAAATATTCATGAAAAGCAGAGAATTGATTTCAAGTATATGAAGCAGAGGATAACCAAGAATTTTAAAAACAGAAGGAAATAGTCTCTGGCTCTGAATAGTATGAGCCATAGGCCTAAACAAAAATAACTAACTGCTTAAAGAACCTCTATTCTGATTAACAATGAGAATGGTTTGTTGATTACAAAAAGTATTGCGACTTGCTCTAAAAGGTAAATTTCTTGGTGTTGGCAGAGAAATGCTATGGAAGAAAGAACCAAAAGTGCGAATAAAAGCAAAGGAAAGATCAGAACTGACAGTGAGGGACAAAGGGACAGCAGGCAGGAAGATTGTGTCAGTGGGGAGGAAAACGATGAGAGCAGTCCTACAACAAAATAGAAGCAAGCCTGAGGTGCCAAAGCTGTGCCTGAGTCCTGAAGGAACGAGCATTTTGAGCAGCTTCAAGGGTTTGATGGTCTCCTCCGGGCTGTATTTAGGTTTCATAAAGGCAGGAGCAGGGGCAGCACCTGCAGCACACAGACCAGCCCAAGACAGGCATCCTCCTCCTGCAGAGGGACTCACAAGTAATAGGCGGAATTTTCTGGGCACTTTTGGGAGGCTGGACTCCATCATTTAAGGATGGTACCATATTGTAGAGAACACAGAGGTGTAGAGGAGAATTCATAGCACTGTAGGAGTCATCCTAACGTATGATTTCTAAACTTCCTGTAGGGGAGCTTTTAGCCATTTTGGATCCCGTGTGTTTCGGTGTCTTTAATGAATGCTGTGATCTTTCTTTTCCAGAATATGCAAAGATATGATTTTGCATGTTCAGGTGGACTATGTAAGCCCTGAAGTTCATTCTGAGTCCCCTAAATTGTAAGGAGCTTTAGAACCCCTACTTGAATGGAAAGATTACCTTGTTCCCACCTGTCTGTCCTTACGCTCTTTGAAAAGAAAAATATCTTTCCCCTCCAAATGTATAAATATACTTGACTAAACAGTACAAGGTGACTCTAATGTTTCCTGTTTTCTCCTTCATTTGACGTAGTCCACTGAATTGATTTCATGACATACTGGTGGGTCACAACCCGCACTGAAAAGCCTTTGACCTTAGCTGACGGGGGGGAGCTCTGAGTGTCTCTCTTGGGTTGACTTCCAGCGAACCACAGCAGCAAGCAGTGCCGGGTGCCGTGTGCCCTGAGGACGGCGTGTGGGGACTGCACCAGTGGCAGCTCTGAGTGCATGTGGTGCAGCAACATGAAGCAGTGTGTGGACTCCAATGCCTACGTGGCCTCTTTCCCCTACGGCCAGTGTTTGGAGTGGTATACCATGAGCAGCTGCCCCCGTAAGTGAAACGTGAGCTCTAGGCACTAATTATTGCCCTATGTGTCAGTGACAGCTGCTGCCGGGAGGCAGTGCTTTCAGCCTCTAAACAATTCAGGGACAAGACTGACTTGACCGTCGGCTCAGGTCTGTCCATCGACTGCCTGATGAGAACCTTCACACAGCGTTATGCACAATGACACAAGTAAATAAATGTAAGATAGGTCACAGAGTACAGAAATAACTGCTCACCTTCAGTACCATATTGCTCATATAATAAGTGCTTTCCAGCAGGTGACCTCTAAGGTCCCTTCCGCCTCCAACATCTTGAGATTGAGAGAGAAGGGAGGGGTCTTTATTATTGTAGAGCAAGATACTGGGCTCTTCAAATTTGTTATGTCATTTAAACAGTCACAATAGAATAGGAATTTTGACTCACAGGAGTTGAACAGTTTGTTAAAGAAAAAGGTAAGTAGTAACTACAATGAATTCAGATCAACTTGTTTTGTTCTTTTTTTCTTAACAGCTGGAAATTGTTCAGGCTACTGTACCTGCGGCCATTGCTTGGAGCAACCAGGCTGTGGCTGGTGTACCGATCCTAGCAATACTGGCAAAGGGAAATGCATAGAGGGCTCCTATAAAGGACCAGTGAGGATGCCTTCTCAGGCCCCTATAGGAAATTTCTACCCGCAGCCCCTTCTCAATTCCAGCATGTGTATGGAGGACAGCAGATACAACTGGTCTTTCATTCATTGCCCGGGTAAGATGTCTTGTGTAGCCAGAATCAAGTGTTTCACTACCTATTTGCAGCGAATGAACCATTGAAAGCCCTGGCCCATGTGGCTCAGCTGGTTGGAGCATCATCCTATAAACCAAAAGATTGCAGATTCAATTCCCAGTCAGGGCACATCCCTATGTTGTTGGATTTGGCCCCAGTTGGGGTGCATACAAATGGCACCTGATTGATGTTTCTCTATCACACCGATGTTTCTCTCCTTCTCTTCCCTTCTCTATAAAATCAGTAAACATGTCTTCAGGTGAGGATTAAAAAAATGAACCTTGAAAGCTATATTATTTATATGGATTTTCTTTAAAAAGACATGTAACAGATCATTTGCGGATAAACAGTTTTACATGGAAAATATTTTTAATACCTATTAACGAAAATACAAAGAATTTCAAGTTGTTTTGTTAACTTTCATTATAAAAGTAATGAAATAAGTTCATAATAAAAAACTAAATATTACAGATGTACATAAAATAAAAACTAGAATTCCTCTTCTCATCTCCATTTCTTCAGAGAGAGAAAAATTTTTACCAATTTGATATAGATACTTCTAGACATACTAATGTGTATTTTTAAAACTAAAAAAATACTATGTATATGATATAGTTCTGCAGTTTGTTTTTTATTTAAAAATACATCTTGACAGTTGTTAGGAGAAAAATTAAAAATAAGGTCTCCAGTCAACCCATAAATTCCTCTCCACAAATGTAGAAAAGAAAGAAAACAGCTTTATTATTGAATAAGCTTTAAGCAGACCATGGCGCACATCACAGGCAGTCCACTAATGAGATTGCAAAGACCAAGCGACATCTTGCCCTTTTAAATAACAACCAGGCAGATACAGTCCATTATGTATGTGTTCTCAAGATGAATGATAATTTGTCCTCATGTGAAAGGATTTGGTGGCATGATTTGCTGTAAATTCTTTCGTAGTTCATTGTGAATTTACCTCGTAATTGGGGTGGCCACCTGTGTTACATAATTGTGTTTATCCAACGAACAAAATAAACCATGTTGTGTCTTTTGGTTAGAATGTCATCCTGTGCTCCAAAAAGGTTGTGGGTTTCATACCCAGTCAGCATATACGTAGGTTGCAAGTTCAATCCCTAGTTGGGGTAGGTACGGGGGGCAACTGATCAATATCTCTCTCTCACATTGATGTCTGTCTGTCTCTCCCTCCGTCTTTCTCTTCCTCCACTTTGTCCCTGCCCTCCACTCTTCCTGTCTCTCTAAAATCAAACATTCTTAAATGACGATTTAAAAGAAAAAAGAAGGAATAGACCATGAGTTGGCCTGAAAGCCTAGACCTGCTGGGGAGTCTGCTTTGAGAAACTAACCCTGAGAAATTGGCCTTGATACAGACCTTCAGTAGATACTCAGGAATGTGCTGATGGGCCTTCAGAACAGCTGGGAGAGGTCAGGCAAGTGCAGAGACTCCCAGGAGATTAGTGGGTGAGAACTCCAAGAGCCTTGCGCAAACGTCGCCACTGACAGCCCGTGAATTCTGTAAGGGAAAGACCTCTGCAAACAAAAATAAAAGGCAAGAGACAGACTCCGGAAAAATATCTGCAGTGTATATGTCCAATGATTGCAGAGTATGTAAGCCTCCTCCCTCCAGGGGAAAAAGAAAAAGCTAAATGATATCTCAACAGAAAAAGTGAGCGAAGGGTGTAAGTAAGCAGCTGCACCAGTTTGCATTCACTAGAGAGGTAAAAAGGCTCAGATTTTTTCACATCCTCATCAACACTTGTGTTCATCTTTTTTATTGTAGCTGTTCTAGTGTATGAGAAATGGTATCTCACTGTGGTTTTGATTTCCCTAATGACTAATGAAATTGAGCATCTTATTGACCATTTGTATGTCATATTTAGAAGAATGTCTATTCAAAATCTTTGCCCATTTTTAAATTGCATTACTTGTCTTTTTATTATCAACCTATGAGAATTTTTATGAATCCTAGATTTAAGTCCCTTATTGAATATATGATTTGCAGTATTTTCTTTCATTCTGTATGTTTCTTTCTTGATAGAATCCTTTGAAATGCAAAAATTTAAAATTTTTTAAGTGCAACGTGTTTTCTTTTATCCCATGTGCTTCTGACATTGTATCTAAGAAACTGAGATCACAGGGATTTACTCTGTTTTCTTTTAAAAGTTTCATAGATTTATCTCTTATATTTCAGTCCATAATCCACTTTTTAAAATTTATTTTTATTACATTTTTTCCATTACCATTTGTCCCCTTTATACCTCTCTCCCCCTCAGTCATCACACTGTTGTCCATGTCATAATCACTTTTGAGTTAATTTTTATGTGTGGTCTTAGATAGAGGTTCAGATTCATCTCTTTGCATGGCTGTTCTGGGCTCCTGGCATTCCCATCTGAATTTTAGGATGAACTGGTTAATTTTGGCAACATCAACAAAAAGAGATTGCATTGAGGCAACAGACCAACTTGGGGTGTACTGCCATCTAACTATATTAAGCCCTCCAATTTATGAATCTGGAATGTTTTCTTATTTCTTTAGTTCTTCCAGCCGTGTTTTATAGTTTTCAGTGTACATACTCAGTACTTCTTTTGTTAAATTTACTATACAAAGTATTTTAATATTCCTAAAATGAACTTATGGTCTTAATTTCATTTGCTGGTTGTTCATTGCTAGTGTATAGAAATGCAGTTGGTTTTCGTGTGTTGATCTTGTGTCGTGCAGCCTTGCTAAACTCATTTATTATTTCTGTTTGTTTTTTAGTGTATTTCTTAGGGTTTTCTACATACAAGGTCATGTTGTCTGCCAAGACAGTTTATTTTTCCTTTCCAATCTTTTTACCCTCTTTAAAATTTATTTTTTGAAGTTTACTGGCCTGGCTAGAAACTCCAATATAATATTGAATAAAAGTGGTGAGAGTGAGCATCATCTCCTTTTCCTGATCTTAGGGGGAAAGAATTCGGTCTTTCTCCATTAAGTTTGATGTTGGCTTTAAGTTTTTTGTACATGCTGTACCAGGTTGAGAAATTTTTCTTCTGTTTCTAGTTTTTTGAGGGTTTTTGTCATGAAGGAGTGCTAAATGTTGTTAAATGTTTTCATTGTATCTATTATAATGATAATATATGTTGTTTTTGTTCTTTCATGTATTAATACTATGTATTATGTTAATTGACTTAAGGATATTAAACCAGCCTTGCATTTCTGGTATAAAGCCATTTGTTCATGTTGTATAATCCTTTTTAGCATGTTGCTGGATTTAATTTGCTAGTTGGGAATGTTGTGTCTATATTCATAAGGGATATTGGTCTGTCCTATAGTATTTATTTTTGCTTGAGTCAGTTTTAGTAATCTGTGTTTTTTTAGGAATTGTCTATTTCATCTAGATAAGCAATGTTTTAAATCCTCACCCAAGGCTATGTTTATTGATTTTAGAGAGAGAGGAAGGGGGAGAGAGGGAGGAAAACATCGATGTGAAAGAGAAACATCGATTGATCGCTTCTCAAATGCGCCCCTACTAGGCATCAAACCTGCAACCTAGGTATGTGCCCTGACCATGGGTTGAACCTGCAGCCTTTTGGTGTACAGAATGATGTGCCAACTGAGACCCCTGGCTAGGGCAGTAATCAAAATTTTTTTGGCATACAGTTCATAATATTTTCTTGATAGCTTTTTGGCCAGATGTGTTCTCCTTTGTAACCTATTGGTTTTTTGTTTTGTGTCTAATTTTGTTTTATCATTTTGTGAAAGTCACTAAATATCATTAGGTTTTTTCAGAGCTTGCTTTCTTGGTTTATGGATGCAATAATCTCTCAAACCTCTTTTAATACTAAAATTAGTATTTTTCATTCTCTTAAGTTTCTTGCATCAATCCTTTCTTCAGGGTTAGTTGCTCTTCGTGTTTACCCAGGTGGTGCCTTTACATTGATGATTGTCGTACACTGGTTACTTTTCAAGATTGGTTCGTATTCATTACCACTATTGGGTATGCTGAGCTGTTGCAAAGGTGTGGTGTGATGATGTCCTAAGGGAGAGGCTGGCTGGCCAGCCACAGGGCTCTCTGGTCTGGTCTGCTCTGTTTTTGAGTGGTCTGAATTTCTCCTTCAGTGGAGGGAGCAACAGACCAGGTATTGGATACATTTGGCATGTTCATGGTTGTGCCAAGTGCCTCCATATCCTGGGATATTATAGCAACCTGAAGATAGCTGGGGTATTGCCCTGATTTTTATTTCAGACTCCTGACTTCCCCTCCCCTACCCACCTCACAGACTGTTCTTTCCTACTGCAGCCCAGGACAGATGCCTCAGCAAGCTGTTGAGCAGATCAGTAGGTACTTCCTGCTATCTATCAGTCTTCCAAGGTCTGCTCTGGCTCCCAGCCTCTGCTGGATTGTCCAGGTGTCAATTAGTAAAGTGCATGTAGTCACTTTGTCAGTTCCCTCCTTCTCCTACTTTAGGATACAAGTGTGTCAACTCCTCTTTCTCTGCCAGATGGACCATATCTGCTTTATAATTTCTAGAAATTCCTCAGTACTTTAGAAGTATCTCCCAATCCTTTTTTTTTTTTTTTAATTTCCTTCACTTGGCACCTCAAGCCTAGTTTTTTGTTTGTTTGTTTGTTTTAAGATTTTACTTATTTACTTTTAGACAGAGGGGAAGGAAGGGAGAAAGAGAGGGAAACATCAATGTGTGAGAGACATCAACTGGTTGCCTCCCACATGCCCCGCATGACTGGGGACCTGGCCTGCAACCCAGGCAGGTGCCCTGGCTGGGAATATAACCAGTGACCTTTTGGTTCGCAGCCTGGCGCTCAATCCACTGAGCCACATCAGCCAGGGATCTTTTTTTTTTTTCCTATTGATTTTGCTATTACAGTTGTCCTGATTTTTCCCCCTTTGCCACCCTCCATCTAGCAACCCCCACTCCCTCAGGCAGTCCCCCCACCATTGTTCATGACCTTAGGTCATGTGTATAAGTTCTTTGGTTACTCTATTTCCTATACTGTACTTGACATCCCCATGGCTATTCTGTAACTACCTATTTGTACTTCTTAATCCCCTTACCTTTTCGCCCATTCTCCCTTTGCCCCCTCGCATCTGGCAAACTTCAGGTGATTAATTTCTTTTCTCTTGCTTTTAAGAGTCTCTCTTTATCTTTAATCTTTGGCCTTTTAATTATGATGTGTCTTGGAGTGGGCCTCTTTGCATCCATCATGATTGGGACTCTGTGCTTCCTGAACTTGCATGTCTATTTCCTTCACCAATTAGGGAAGTTTTTTTCCACTAATTTTTCTGATAGATTTCCAATTTCTTGCTCTTTCTCTTCTTCTTCTGGCACTCCTATGATATGAATTATGGAACTCTTGAAGTTGTCCCAGAGGCTGGTTATACTGTCCTCATTTTTTTGGATTCTTTTTTCTTCTTGTTTTTTTGGGTGGTTGTTTTTTGCTTCCTTATGTTCCATATCATTGATTAGATTCTTCAGTTTATCCTTTCTACCGTTATTTCCCTGTAAATTGTTCTTTATTTCAACCAGTGTATTCATTTCCAACCGGGTCTTTTTTATGCTGCTGAGGTCCTTTCTAAGTTCACTGAGCATAGACAGTGTTTTGAACTCTGCATCCGATAGATTGCTTATCTCCATTTTGTTTAGCTCTTTTTCTGGAGTTTAATCTGTTCTTTCATCTGGGCCATGTTTCTTTGTCTCCTTGTTTTTTCAGGCTCCCTGTGTTTTTTTCTATGTATTAGATAGAGCTGCTCTAACTCCGTGTCTGGTAGTGTGGCCTAATATAGTAGGTATCCTGTAGGGTCTGGTGGCACAGCCTCCCTTATCACACAAGCTGGGTATCTGAGGTGCACCCTTCATGTGGGCTGAGTATACCCTCCTCTTATAGTTGATCCTTGATTGCTGTTGGCAGATAAATGGGAGGGATTTACCCAGGCCAGTGAGCTGGGAGGACTGACTATGACTATTGACCACCACCCTCCACCCTCCATGAAGGACCATCTGTTCAGGGGCAGGGTGGTGGTGCACTGACCTGGTCTGTAGCTGTCCACTGGGTGCATGGCCCTGGGGTTTCCTGGGTGGTGCAAGCCAAAGTCAGCCCCCATCTGTGTTTTGCCTGAGGTGTAAAGCAATCTGAGATGGCTGCTACTTGTGCTAGGCTTGGAGATTCCCAGGTGGATCCAAGCTGTGACTCTAATCTGGCTGCCACTGGGGCTCACTGAAGCCACTGTTGCTCGTTTGATAGGGTAAGTTGGGTTGAGTAGAGCCTTTCTGGACCTCAAAGATGGGTCACACAGCATTTGCCAGGTTGATGGAGTCTCAGATATGGCATCTGCCTACCTATTCTGTTGGGGGAAGGCTCAGCATAGGGACAATGGCCTCTGCTGGCCCCAATGCCAGACACTTTGGTCTCTCCCTATATACCACCGAGCACTATAGGCTGCCACCTCGGTGCTAGAGCTCAGAGAGAGTGAGTCTGAGTAGGTGAGTCCATTTGTGGGTTCCCCAAGAAGAACTGCTTAGCGCTCCAGCAGCCTCCTCCACTGACTCAATCTGCTTTGATTTTCACAGCCAGAAGTTGTGGGGACTTAACTTCCTGGCACTGGAATCCTGGTCTGGGGGGCCTGGTGTGGGTCAGGGACTCCTCATTCCTGAGCTGTCCATTCAGAATTTTTATCCACATAGGTGTGGGACCAGCCCATTCCTCCTCTGCACCCCTCCTACCAGTCTGGATGGATGTGGCTTCTTCAATTCTATAGTTGTCAGACTTCCATTGAACTCAATTTCTGACATTTCTGAGTGATGGTGGTTCTATATTTTAGTTGTAATTTTGATGTGGTTGTGCGAAGAAGCAAGCCATGGCTGCCTATGCCACCATCTTGACCAGAAGCCTCCCAAATACTTCTTGTATTTTTTTATTTTTTAAATATATTTTATTGATTATGCTATTACAGTTATTCCATTTTTTCTCCTCTTTATTCCTCTCTGACCTGTAACCGCCCCCCCCCACTAGCATTCCCTGACCTTAGTTCATGTCCATGGGTCATACATATAAGTTCTATGGCTTCTCCATTTCCCATACTATTCTTAACCTCTCCCTGTCTATTTTGTACCTACCATTTATGCTGCTTGTTCCCTGTACCTTTTCACCCATTCTCCCACCTGCCCCTCCCCTCTGATAATCCTCCATGTGATCTCTGTTTCTGTGAATCTCTTCCTTTTCTACTTGTTTGCTTACTTCATTTTTGTTTTTTGTCTTTTTTAGGTTGTTATTTATAGTTGTGAGTTTGTTGTCATTTTACTGTTCATATTTTTTATCTTCTTCAATTTCTTAGCTAAGTCCCTTTAACATTTCATATAATAAGGGCTTAATGATGAAGAACTTCTTCAACTTCACCTTATCTGAGAAGCACTTTATCTATCCTCCGTTCTTAATGACAACTGCTGGATAGAGTAATCTTGCATGTAGGTCCTTGTCTTTCATGTTTGAATACTTCTTTCCAACCCCTTCTTGCCTGTAAGGTTTCTTTTGAGAAATCAGCTGATTGTCTTATGGGAACTCCTTTTGTAGGTAACTGTCTCCTTTTCTATTGCTGCTTTTAAGATTCTCTCCTTATCTTTAATCTTGGGTGATGTAATTATATGTGCCTTGAGGTGTGCTTCCTTGGGTCCAATGTCTTTGGGACCCTCCGAGCTTCCTGGATTTCCTGGAAATCTATTTCCTTTGAAAGATTGGGGAAGTTCTCTTTCATTATGTTTTCAAATAAGTTTTCAATTTCTTGCTCTTCCTTTACTCCTTCTTTTACTTCTGTGATTTGGATGTTGGAGCATTTAAAGTTGTGGTTCCTAAGACTCTCCTTGTTTGTTTTTTTTTTTAATTCTTGCTTCTTCATTCTGTTCTGGTTGAATGTTGATTTCTTCCTTCTCCAAACGGTTGATTTGAGTCCAGTTTCCTTCCCTTCACTGTTGGTTCTCTGTATATTCTTCTGCATTTCACTTTGCATAGCCTTGACTTTTTCCTTTATTTTGCATCCATACTTAGTCATTTCTGTGAACATCCTGATTACCAGTGTTTTGAACTCTGCGTCTGATAGGTTGTCTCTCTCTCCATCACTTAGTTGCATTTTTTTTTTTTTTTTGGAGCTCTTCTTTCATTTGGACCATATCGTTTTGTCTTGGCACACCTGTTACTTAGCCATGGGCAGAGCCTCAGGTAGTCACTAGGGCAGGGCAACCCACGTCATTTGTGTTGTCTGTCTTGCTCCACAGTTGTTCCTCCCATTTTATTTGCATGCATTTGTAGAACTGCCCATTCCGCCAGCTGCCACCTTGCCGCGAGTCCTCTCCACCCAGCTGCTGGTCTCTGCCACTCTTACTGGTCTAGATGAATATTTCTTCTTTAACGCCTTGGTTGTCAGACTTCCATACAGTTCGATTTTTCTGTCAGTTCTGGTTATTTTTTGTATTTAAATTTGTTGTTGTCCTTCTTTTAGTTGTGAGTGTATCTACCTACAACTCTATCTTGGCCAGAAGTCCCAAATACTTCTAATAGTACTTTTCCTTCTTACCCCATACTCCTATTCATTTAATCATTGTTTTTACATTTCTTCTGTGATTTTAGTGGGATTTTGAAAAGGAAGAGAGAGGCATTTGCTCAATCTTTTTAAATTGTACCAGAACACAGATTTTTTTTTGTGTAAATGATTTTAGGTGTTGCACTTTGTGTGTGCTGTGCTCTGCCATTTGCTATGTAGTTGCCCCTCCATATCCATGAGTTCTGCATCTGCAGATAGAGAAGCCCAACTAAGGTACTTACTCATCTTCAGAGGAACAACATGTATATCCCACACATGTAAAGTAATTTTGGTGCAGTCATAACTGATGTAGTCATTTCTAAGTTTTTCAGCTGCAATCTGTATAGAACAATTCAAATACCTACAGGGATGGAGTAGAAAACAGGTGATAAACAGAACAGGTACAAGGCTATGAAAGGTTTCTGAGATGGTAAAAAACTGTCGTGCTGGTGAAGCAAGAAAATCTGCAAAAGCTGCTAAAAGAGTAAATTTTCAATGTTCTCTCTCTTTCTCTCTCTCTCTCTCTCTCACACACACACACACACACACACACACACACACACAATGGTAGTTATGTGATATGATCCAGGTGTTAACTAATGCTGTGGTGGTCATCATTTGGTGATATATAAGTGTGTACAATCAACATGATGTACACTCTAAACTTACACAATGTTGTATGTCAGTTGGGGGCGGGGGCAGATCTGCATAATCAGATTCTGTTCGCTGTGGTGCAGGTCGTGTGCTGTGTGAATGCCCCCCCTTGAGTCTGCAGCACACATCCTGCACAGCTGTGCCAAGCAGTCCTGAGAGGTCCGGGCTCCTATTGCCTTTGTCATTGTAAAGGCCTATGTGCATCAAGGATCTTACTAGTGCCACTTATGAAAATGTTTATGTGTAAAGATGGTTATTTCCTAACCATGAAAAACTGAAAGCACACTAAATATCAGAATGTAAGGGAATGTTTAAATAACTGTTGTGTTTCATGGAAATTATCATGCCATTTAAAGTTTTGTTTATGATAGATGAAATAATGTGGTAAAATGATTGTGATATAAGTTTAAAAATCAAAATTGAAGTGGGTATGGCTCAATGGATTGAGCACCAGCTGGCGAACAGAGAGGTTGTGGGTTCAATTCCTAGTGAAGGGCACAGGTCTGGGTTGCAGCCACGTCCACAGTTGGGGGCGTGGTGTGCAAGAGGCAACCGATCAATGTATCTCTGGCACATCGATGTTTCTCTCCCTCTTTTTCTCCTCCCTTCCCCCCTCTCAAAAGGTAAATAAATAAAGTCTTTTTAAAAAAATCAAAATTGAATATTACAATGCACACTATGAAAATATCACAACAGCTATGTTGTGATCTCTGGATGCTGGAATTATATATGATTTTTCCCACCTTAAGTTTTTCAAGTTTAACTACTATAAGCATATATTATTTTTACGGTGAATAGCAGAAAATATTGTTTTAATGACTGTGGACTTTCCTCTTGCTATGGTACATTTCTGATTTCCACGCATTAGCTATTTTTTGATGTCTTGAGCTTATTTCTCAAACTAATTTTTAGTGAGTCAGTTTTGATGATTTTGGTATTTAGAGGCAATAAGAAAGTTGCAAATAAATCTTGTGGAACTTACTCCACCCAGTTCTACAATGAGACAAAAAGAAAATTCTTTTTCTTTCAGCTTGCCAGTGCAATGGCCACAGCAAGTGCATCAATCAGAGTATCTGTGAGAAGTGTGAGGACCTGACCACGGGCAAGCACTGTGAGACCTGTATATCTGGCTTCTATGGCGATCCCACCAATGGCGGGAAATGTCAGCGTAAGTCAAATCCATCAGTCAGAGTTACTGACTGCAGCCCAGGTGGAACACAGTGCTTCTATTTGACTTGAATATCTAGGAAGAAAACCACTTGGTTTTGGATACTGCATTTCTTAAGTCATACTTGTCAGAAGCTCAGCTGAACCTGGAAGAAAGTGACCTGAGCTGCCAAGTGCCAGTTAAAACAACAAACCAAAAATGAAAGAATTAAGCTTTTAATCACTTGCTGTGGCAGAATCAGAAAGAGGCTTAAAGTGAAAAGCACTGACTCCCCTTGTTCCATGCTCCCTCCTGGGATGGCGCACTGGTTGAGCATCAGGTGGATGAGCACAGAGGTAGGGGCTGGTCTTCTCCCTGTTGAGGGAGCCCAGACAGAATGCTCAGCAAACGCCTCTGATGGGTTCTGGGGTGGGGAGGGAGGGTGACAGGGAGAGCTGAGAGTGGAAGAGCACTGAGGACTGAGAGTGGGGAAAGATCTTCAAGGCTTCCCCCTCCTTCCTCACAAGGGAGCTCAGCAGAGGCCTGCAGTAACCTCTGCCTGAGACCTCAGATAAAGCGACCTAAAAATGAAGGCATCTGAAGTAGGGATGCAAATATGTGAGAGCAGTGGCCAACCAGGGGAGCCTGAGACCTTGGCTGCACTCCTCAGAGATTTCCTCCCAGACTGGTGTGGGGAGGGCAGCTTTCTATATAAGGCCTGCCAGGGAAAGCCTGTGGTTGGAAAAAGTCACACCTAAGTTTTTGACTAGGAGCTGGACTCCTCAGCATTTCTAGTATATCTTAAATATTTAGGTACGCCCATGTTTCCCCATACATGTCAGATAGATTCCTGCAAGCAATAGGACATTTTATCGTTAGAATAGAAATTACGGTTTTTTTATAAATGACCAGTAATACCAGTGAACCAATTATTGGTTTCTTTTAGTTTCCAATGGAAATACCCATCAGGTTCTGAGCAGGGAAATAAATAAGAAAAGAAAATCTCTAGCTACTCCCCAAATTCCACCTCCAAACTCCTTAGCATGGACCTTGAGAAAGGTCTGATCCCAGAGCAGCCGGGAGAGAGCTGTGTTCCAGCAGTATATCCCTCAACTTCGCTGGGGTTCAGTTTCCTCATCTGCAAAATGGGGATATTAAGGGGCTTGTTGAAATGAAAGCAGTTTGAGGAGTGCATGACATGTAGTCATCACTCAGGAGATATGAGCAACTATTACTACTCTTCTAATGCCATTTTCTGCCACTCTTAAATAAAATTTCTTGCTCAGATTAAAAGATCATTCAGTAAAAATATTTTCCCACTCCTGTGAATAGACTTCATCCATTAGATAGTAATCAGAGTACCTAAGCTTATTGATAATTGTGTACAATGCATTGTGCTGGCAGCCACCTGAGACATAGGGGCTTTTATTGTCCCCATGGTCGAGGAACCTGCCCAGCTTCTCACTGCAAGAGGTGGCCATGCTAGGAACCCTCTCCAGGATGTCTCGCTTTAACTACTGGGCTGTGTGCCTCCAAGTGCCAAGGTCAGCTGGGTCTGTGCCTTGTTCTTATCATCCTCATTGCATCTAGAAAAATTACATCCTGCTCTGTAGCATCTGTGGGGCCTGAGTACTGTTTTCTAGAACTTAGAGCTAACTTTGTTTTTTAGAGCCCCAGTCCACAACAGAAAGCATGGTTTTAAAATACCGTGAGTGGCACCACGTGTTTTGTGTTTTCCTCTTAGAGTTGTATAGCCCATAAGCTAAGGATAATGGCCATGAGTTATTGAGTGTTTACTGTATTTCATTTACTATCTCACTTCATCCTCTCAACAACCCTATGAAGTAGGTACTACCATGATCTCCATCATATACAGGAGGAAACAGAGACTTGCAGGAGTTAAATAGCATGACCAAAGATAAAAAGAAGCTAAGTGGAGGGGGCTGAATTCAAAGCCAGGCAAACTGACTGCAGGCCTTTACTTTTTATTAATACACTGTATCCCCTTCTCCATACTCAGCTGAGCCAAGAGTTGAACACTCATGTTTCTGACTGTTCATCTACTCTGTTACCTGCTTTACTAACTTCATGCCACAGGTTTCTTTGGGTCATTTTTTCCCCGGCAAGATTTATTTTAAAAGTATACCTATCTCCAGCCTAACACCTTTAATTTATTTGCAGAAAAACAGGGTGTAAAGTGAAAAGGAATTGTACAAAAAGACTCACTTATTTCAACCAGAGCATAAAATTTATCATGGCTCATACTTGTCAGATTAAAACAAAAAATGAGAGAGAGGTGTTGATGGCCAGAAGAGGAAGCTGATAGGTTTTTTATGGAGGCTAAGAAGAAGGCAAGGAAGGGGGTGAGTTCTGAATGGCCTCTGAAACACTGACCTGCCATTGGAATCCCACCCCAGTTCTGAGCCCTGCTGTGATTTAAAACGTGACTATTGTGGAGCAGGCACCTCTCAGCTGAGGCAGCGCACAGTGGGACCAACCCTCCCCTCTGGCAGTCCTGGCTCAGAACATCTCTGTGGGAGCAGGGAGTGGCACACTAGAGACACATCATAAATGTTTGCTGAATGAATGAATTGTAATAGTGAAAACCAGGGTGTCTATTGAAAAGATAAAAATGGTGATTGCTTCAGAAGGCAATGGAAATGACATTCCTTTCTCCTGTCTTTTGACTTTAGTTTTTTTAACATTGCCTTTACATTATTTGAGATAAATCATTCACTGAAAAACAAATCTCACCCATTAAATACTTTTTTAAAATCTATTTTTCATATCAAATCCAATTCAGTTAGAATTTTTTTTAAATTTTTTTTTTAGAAAAAGTCTTGGATAGTAGTAATCTCCTAAGCCAGTTGTGACCAACATTCCTTTTCCTCCTTCCAGCATGTAAGTGCAATGGACACGCAGCGCTGTGCAACACCAACACGGGCAAGTGCTTCTGCACCACCAAGGGTGTCAAGGGGGACGAGTGCCAGCTGTGAGTACCACCCTCCCATGGCCCCAGCCGCAGGCCATACCTCTGTTTCGTGACTGACAGCCAGGTCAGCTGGGTCTGTGCCTGGTTGCCATGGGCTCTGAGGGATCCCTGAATTGATTGATGGGGAATTTTACCCTTTCCATTTCAGACAGGTCTAGCTTGGTCAGCCTCCATGCTGAGTAGGTTGTTAGTTTAGGAGCAATTCCTTAATAACTAAGTTACATTTTCATGTCTGAGTAACAATGACATTTCTGGGGTCGCTGACTTGGATTAGTCGTTTAACTTCAGCCACTACTCTATTTTTGTCACGTCACGAGATTTCACTCTTTTCCAAAAGATAAATTTGGAAGAGCTGGTATTTTATTTGGCATTTTGGTTGTCTGATAGTGGAGATGATCCTCTTTGGCCTTTAACACATCCCTCCCTGTTCTAGTATTTTCCTTGACAAAGTATATGAGGCATTTTCCAAGAGAGAGTCTGCGGTCCTCACCCATGAGGATGCAGGCAGAGGTGGGGTTTCAGCCCTGGCTGTGCCTTCACTGAGCAGAGTCCTCTAGAGGTAAATCACTTAACTGTGCTGAACCTAAGTTTCCACATCTATCAACAGTGGGACTAGCAATAATTGATTTTAGTGTCCTGGGATGTTGAGAGAAGAGAGGTTGTTCTCCAATTAATATATTCCTCTCTTCCTCACCAGAAAACCGCACAAAACACGTTTCAGGTTTACTCATACCCTCAAGAAGAAATTTAGAAATGTTTAGTAGTATCAAAATAATGAGCTGATACAACCAGATGTGTCATTGGTAAAGTCTGTCTGGCTTGTGGAACACTAGTCACGTCACCAGTGATTGAGGCCTTGGTGGAACTGTTCAGGAGGGAAGTACTCTGTCTGCGTTTTCTAGTTTATACCAATGTGTACATTCACTGGTTTCATGCCGCCCTAAAGCAAGTACAAGGAGAAAAGTCTAATCAGAGATTAAATTTAATTCTTGAATCTAGGTTTCTTTAAACAGAAAAATGTAATAGAGAAAACTAATCATTCCTGTCCTCAGTTTTGAAATACAGCAAAGAAATGAGATATAGGTCCAGTGAAAGACTTTCTTTTTAAGGGATTTAGACACAGCAAGTGCTGATGATCACCGTGGACAAAAGGATGCAATATCCCTGTGTTATTTATCTGGGGGAAGTGCTTGACCTAAGCTTCCTCCTTCTTTTTTCATAGTTAATAGCTACTGTGCCTAAAAAATTTTGTTACAGAATCCCGCCAGTGCTGTTCTGGAACAGCTTTGGAGTTCAGTTGCCCACTGCCAAGAAGCGTGACTCCCAGTGCAAGGGTTTGGTGAAAAAGGAAAAGCGTTGTTTATTTAAACCTTGTATAGATTTAGAATAATGGCAGATTTCTGCCATTAAGTCCCGCTTCCTTTAAAAACACCCCAAAACACACAGTCCTGTCCCCCTTTGCCACACCAGGTCAATTTCAGAATACGCCAGTCAGAGGTACCATCTTTCAGAAAAGCAGAAGTCTGCAGGTCAGCATTCCCAGTCACAGTTCAGCTCCAAGAATCTTTCATGAATCCAGATGGCTAGGGAGGTCCCTCGCAGCTCCGCCTGCTCTTCTACCATCTGCTCCAAGAGGACTTGAATCTGGGTGGCTGGGCAGGTCCCTCCCACCCACTGCAGTGCCAGTTCCAGTGACTCACTGGACTTCTGACTTCAGACCTTCTCTCTCTTACCGCGCACCACATGATTCTTCTCTTCCTTTCCGATCTCCCAGCAGACCTCCTCTCTCATACTCCAGACCTCGCAATGCACTTCTTTTCTTTTTCAGCCCACCCTCATTTAAATGCTCAGCTCAGGACTTAACTGTGTGATCTCATATCCAGCCCTTCCTATGATGTGTTAGTGTTCGCCATTTTTGCCAGTTCCTCCGTATTCTGTTGGCTTCTATCTTTAATCAGGGCAAAAGTTCCCAGCAACATGTGAACATCTGGGGTGGGCGTCCGCCCTGTGTGTCGCAGGCACTGTTTGAGCTCCCCTGGCTGTGTCATGAGTCCCTGAATGTCTTCACAGTCACATACATAATTTGCCCTGGGCAGCAGCCCCCTTCCCTTCAGGAGGGCACAGCTGTTAACTTACCACTGTTATGCATTGTATTGTAAACGCTGTATCATCTACTCTTCCCTTCCCCCAATCAAGAATTGTGGGGAATACATTCTGCATCCTGTTACAATCCCCACTTCTAGACCTCTGGACCCTTTGTAATCTTACAAAGGGTAGTTGGCAAAGGTCCCCTAATCTTCTGGAACAACTTCCTGCTTGCCATGGTCGTAGTCTTACCTACCTTTGGATCCAGAGATCCCTAACACAGTGGGGGTATGGAGAGGAAGGTGGCCTTCACACGTGGGGAAGGACCTTACAGAATCCAGGTCAATGGGCTGTTGCTGGAGGGTGGCATTCTCAATGTCCAAATGTTGGCACTGCTGGACAAATTGGCATCCTTATTGTATTCCAGAGGCAACAAATTTGGCAAGATGGTTAGAAGGCACAATTAAAACCTATAGTCTCTAAATGACAAAGGTAGGGACCAATTCTACAGTGTCCCACATTGGGAAAAGAGTCTTCTCTGGAGGAAGGTGTGCAAGGTATGACATCCCTGTCCAAAGCCCTTTTGCCCATCATACTTAGCTTGGGCTGAGGGGAATATTCTAAGATTCCCCCCTTTTAACACCTTTGGGTCCTTTCTGTAAAAGCCATTAGGGCAGGAAAGGAAACCAGTTTTAAAGTGAAGCCCACAGACTGCCCCATACTTTACAATCCAACCACTTAGTCCAGCCGAACCCTTGAGTCTCAGGAGGCGGTGATGCAGATGGGCTTCTTAAGTGAGGTCTATATTGTAACCAGTCATTCAGATAATGAGGTTATAGGCTTATGCTCTATGAAACAGAAGGAAGAACACACATGTTAATTCACACAGCAACCCACAAACCAGTCTCCGAGTCCATGGGACTGTCTTTTGGGAAGACATCCAGTTACAAAGCCTTTGCTGGAATGACATTTAACAGTGACAATATGACAGATCCTTCTTGCCTGTACATTGAACATCTTTGGTGATGTCACACACCCAGTTTCAACTTTCAAATGAAAATAAACTTTGAAGACAGTTAGCTGAGCTAGTCTAATGTCCACCACTGAGCACTGTGATTTTCCTTGAATCACAATTTTTCTTCTTGAGATCACCTTCATTGTCATCAAAGAGACTGCATTAAGTCCACTTTTAGTTTTCCCTGTTCATTTGCATAAATACAACAGAGCAACAGTTGATCACACATGATTTTCAAGTCTGCTTTGCTGGAACTCACACAAGGAACCTTAAGATTGACCTTTTAGTCCTCCCTTCAGGGCAGAGAAGCTAAGCCACGGCAGTTGCGTGGCCTGGAGCACCTGCCTCTGAAGTCCTGGAGGCTTCCATTGTGCCTTAAGGTTCCTCCTTACCATCTTTCAGGAAAGCAGCCTTTGCTCCTTCCCTGAGAAGGCTACCACAAACTGCACAGCCAGTCAAGGTACCAGGCCTTTTCTCCTGGGCTTTGACTAGCTTCGAAAGTCAATCCCATCTCCTCAGGGCTTTCTGGTAATGACCCGAGCCCAGTCATGCCTCCTTCAGGCATGATGTTCCAGTCTCAGTCTTTGACAAAACCAGCATTGGCAACTGGTCTTGTTGGTTTTATGCAAAGAAACCTTTTGTCATCACTCCTTCAGAATGCCAAATCTAGAGGGATCAGGTAGGGAGAAAAATATAAAGTGTGAAGGAAAACCCTTGTCCTTATAACATTCACTAAAATTGCATTTCCATGCCTTATACTTTCCCAACTGGTGTGAAGTTCTAACTCTTCCTGGGAAACTTCAGTTTCCTTTCAGAAGTAAAGCAAAAGCCAAAGCAAAGACAGGGTCCCAAAAGAGGAAGGGGGACTAGAACTAGCCTTCCGATCTTGTTTCATTTCCTACTGGTCCCACCAACTGGTCACATAGGGGACCTTTCCTAGGTCCCACGTGGCCCAAAGCCTCACTGGTAGAGGCCCTGTCTCCCTTCCCCTGGTCTCCTGGCAGAGACATGGCCTCTCGTCCAGGTCGGATTTTACTGGCACCATGTGACCCTTTGTAGAGCCTACGTTGCACAGGCATTCTCTCCAGCTGGTTTCACAGGTGACCTCTCCTAGGTCTCACTGGCCAAAAAGCAGAGACAGAGGATTTCTGATGTTCCCAAACAGCAAAGTTCAAACTATGGCCTCATAAGGTCAGAAAACAAGCAAATAGAGAATAACCACACCCAAGAGCTGAGGTTTCCTTTTCTTCAGGAAAGGAAGCCTTTAAAATTTCACAACCTTTTTATATACCTTTACTCATTCACATTGAATCATCATCCACTTTCAATCCTTAGTCTTTTCCACACTGGGAAGGACCGTACTCAGACTCAGTATCTGGCAGCTAAAAGTCCCCTAGCTTTCCAAGCACATGCATAAAGAAACAAGGTCACCCTGTATTGGGTGACAATTCCTTTTCCAGAAGAGGAATTTCAAGTCTCCTTCCGGAGTGCAGGTCCAGCTTTCCCTTTCAGCATCAACCACAGCAGCAGGGTCTGCGTCCTTAAGTGGTTCCTGTTCATCCATGTGTGGTGGATCCAGGGCTTGATTCCCATCAGCTTTAAGGAAGAATGTGTTGTCATAAGGACTGGCCCATTTTCGGCCAGCTGCTCTTCAAGGACCTTGAGTCTTCCAGGTCTTTAGAAAGACTTGGTTTCCTGGCCAGAACAGGTACAAGGGCTTATCAGGTGGGTGGGCAAGCCTGCAATGAGCAAACTTGTGCAAAATGGTGTTTGCCCTAAATGTTGCACATACTGCTTAATTCTTGCCTTATGCTCCAAATCTGAAGGGGGCATTCCTAACCCAGACATTTGGAGCAGTCTCCCCTAAACTATTTCAAAAGGGCTCAATTTAAGTCCACTTCTGGATGCCACCCTAATTTGGAACAAAGCAATGGAGAATGCCTGGTCACATTTTAAATGTGTTTCCTGGCATATTTCTGCCAGGGTCTTCTTTATTGTGTGATTCACTTTCTCAATCTTTCCCATGGATTGAGATCTCCAAGATGCATGCAGTTTCCATTGTATTTGCAGTGCCTGCCCAACCTTCTGGGAGGTCTCTGAAGTGAACGATAGTCCATTGTCACTTTGACTACTGTGAGGAAATCTAAACCTAGGAATTATTTCTTTCAGCAGCATTTTTCCACCACAGTTGCCTTCTCGGTTCTGGTGGGGTACACCTCTACCCATCCAGAAAAATTGTCCACAAAGACTAACAAAAATTTGAAATTCCCCCCTAAAGATGGCTTAAGGCATCTGTATGAAGTCCACCTGCCAGTCCTCCAATGGACACGTTTCTTTATATTGTACTCCCTTTTCCATTGGCATAATGCTATCTTAGGATTGTTCTTGGCACATATTTGAAAGGCTTGGGTGGTCCTCAAACAGTCCTTTGCAAAGAAGGTCCTTTCAAATGTGGCCAAATGAAGTCCACTAAGGCATCCTTTCCATAGTGGGTTCCTTCATGTAGGTATTTGAGGATGGGATACAGTAGTGCCTCAGGGAGTAGGACCATACCATGGGCGCTGACCTTCCACACAGAATTGGGATTAGTAGGTGAATACTCATTCACGGGCCATTCCTCGGCCTATTCTGTATAATGAGGTTTAAACTTTGACAAGTCCAAATGGGATCAAAGCTCTTGGGTGTGGCGATTCTCTGACTTCCTATCTTGCTGTTTCATTAGCAGTTTGATTTCCCTGGCTTGTTTGGGAACCATCCCTCTATGTCCTGGGCAGTACATTGTGACAACCTGGTCCAGTCGGTTCACTGCCTCTAGCAATTGTAAAATCTCTGCACATTTAACATCCTTGTTCCCTGAGGTTAAGAGTCCTCTCTCCTTCCATATTGCTCCATGGGCATGGACTACCATGAAGATATATTTGGAGTCTATGTGTATGGTATCTTCTTTCCCTGGAACGGTGTTAAGGCTCTTATGAGGGCTATCAGTTCAGCCTTTTGTGCCGAGGTTCCCAGTGCAAGGGCTTGGGCTTCTAGTCATCGCTGGCCTTTGTCCATGAAGCTCCTCCTGTCTGTATACAGCTCCCAGCCCAGTACCACCAGCAGATCTGGCCTCCTAGAATGAACTTGGCCAATAATTTCCAAACAGTTGTGCTGGAGGGCTGAGTCTCCCTCTATATCTGGGAGTAGGGTGGCCGAGTTCAGGGTTGTGGTGGTCTGCAAGGTGACATTTGGGTTGTCTAACAGAATGGCCTGGTATTTCCCTATACACTCTGCTGTCAGCCAATACCCTCCTTTTTGTTCCGATAGAGTCAGAACTCTATCGGAACAGCTTTCTGTAAGATGTCACAGGTTGCTGCTACTGCTCAGAGGCATGTTCAAAGGTGGCCATCCCTTTGTTGTGAGATCCAGCTTCTCAGAGAGAGGCTGAGGGATGGGGAATATTTCCCAGAGTTTGGTTTAGTACCCCCAGTCCAATCCTGTACCTTGCATGAACATATAGTTTGAAAGGCTTCTGTAAGTTGGGCAGTCTCAGTACAGGAGCCAAAACTAGCTTTTCCTTCCAGGTATCACATGCTGCCTGACAATCCCCTGTCCATTTGAAGGGTTCAGAGTCCAGTCCTTTCAAGGAATTGTACAGTGGCTTTGCTATGAGTCCAAAGTTTGGAATCCAAATTTGGCAGAACCTTGTAATTCCTAAGAATCCACAAAGCTGCCTTCAGTTCTCTGGGATTTTTAATGTAGCAGTGGCTTGCTTTCTATCTGCCATCAAGCTCCTGGTACCCTGTTTCTGTTGAAATCCCAGGTATGCCACTTCCTGTTTGCAAATCCGGGCCTTATCAGGTGACACCATACATCCTCTTTTTGCCAAATGATTTAGGACTGTGATGGTGTCGTGCACCCCTCATAAGTGCTGCTAGCTATCAATATGTCATTTACTTGTAAAAGAACTTCTGGTTTCAACTGAACATTCCTTAAATCTTTTGCCAACACTTCCCCAAATATAGTCGGGGAATCCTTACATCCTTGTGGCAGCACTGTCCAGCAGTATTGGAGTGTGGCTTTTGTTTCTGGGTTCTGCCATTCAAAGGCGAACAGTAGCTGAGCCTGTTCGTCTATTGGGATGCAGAAAAAGGCATCCTTCAAGTCTAGGACTGAAACCCATTTGCTATCCCCAGGCACCCTGGTTAACAGGGTGTAGGGATTGGGCACTGTAGGGTGAATGTCCTAAACAATGTCATTTATGGCCCGATTAAAATCCTGTATAAACCGATATTCATCAAAGTGAGGCTTTTTGATGGGCAAAATGGGAGTGCTGTAGGGTGACTGGTATGGCTGAATCACTCCCAATATTAGCAACTTCTGCAACACTGACTGGTTACTCTCTCAAGCCTCCTTGAATGGGTATTACTTCTCCCATGGGACTCGCAACCCCTCTTTTAGATTAACCTTTATGGGTTGCACATTAACCCCTTTACCTGGGGTTCCATCAGCCCATACAGTTCGAGTGACCTGCTCATAAATCTCTGGTGGGAAGAGTTCAACTCCAGGACCTTCTGCACAGGTCAGGAATGCTTATAGCTGGAGGTCATGTTCAAGCGGGACTTCCACGTGTAGTTGCTGCTTCTCAGGAGAAAAAGTTACTAATGAATGCAGTCTACAAAGTAAATCTCAGCCCAACAATGGAATGGGGCAATTTGGTATGAAAAGAAAACTGCATAAGCTTTTGATCCCCAAGCTGGCATTCCAGAGGTGGCAGGAATGCCCGTTTTTGTAACTCCATTCACTCCAGTAGCCATTACTGCATCCAGACTTTCCTTGGTTAATTTCGCGTTCAGCACCAAGTATGTAGCTCCCATATCCACAAAGAAATCAATTGGCTTGTTCCCCATAGTCAGCTGTACTCGGGGCTCCTGTAGGGAAATAGTGATGGGTTGGGAGATGTCCAACAGAGTCCGTGGGCCTCCTCATTCATCATCAGACTCCCCTCTTCTTTTCAGCATTTCTCAACAGGGGATCTCATTTCTATTTTGTCTTGAATTTTGGGCACTCATTCCTCCATTGGCCCTCCTCCTTGCAATAGGCACATTCGTTGATGCCTGTTGAGCTGTTCCTCCTTCCTTTAGGGTCCTGCTGCTTCCTTTTGCCTCCCTAGCCTACTTCTAAGAACACTGAGGCCTATTTTGTCTTCCTTGCTTCCTGGGCATTGTAAACTTTAAATGCTAAACCTCCAACTGAGAGGGACTTCATTCCCAATGCCCCGTCTATATGCTGGAGCTTCTTTCTGATACCTGGGGTGCTTAGCTGAATAAAAGTCGTGTTCACCTCCACACATTTTTCACTGCCTGTGGATCAGCGTCAGTGTGCTTCCTGTAGGCCTGATAGATCCTTTCTGAAAATGCAGAAGGGGCCTCATTTGGCTTTTGCTGAAGGGCCTGTATCATACTCAGGCTCTTACTTAGGCAACTCCTTCTTAAGCCCTTCTAGTAGACACCTTCTGTAATGTTGCAGGAAAGCTGGGCCCCCACCAATTGGGTTCCAGTTAGGCACCGTCAAGGGAATTGCCGTAGCTGGGTTGAGTGTCCCATGGGGATCTTCTTGGTGGAGACGTTAGGACTCTTCATTAGCCTTATTTATAACCAGCTGTCTCTCGTCTGCAGTTAACAAAATATTTAGGAGAGCCTGTACATCTGCCCAGTTTGGATGATGAGTGGAAAAATGGAGGTAGTAAGATCTGCCCTTCTCTGAGGGTCATCCTTATATGAGGGGTTAGATGGCCCACAGAGGGCTGGCCTTCCTGATCTACTCTACCTGTAGGTATTGCCTCACAGGGAATTGGCTTGCTCTGAATTGAGAGGCTCCCTGGCCGTATTGGGTACTCTGACGGGTCTTTAGGGGAGAGGTCTCTCCCTCGTCATATAGGAATGAGCCGTTGGCTCTCTGGTCTGTACCTCAGGGGCAGCTCATGAAGGGGGTGGTGGTGAGAAAGCTCCTCCTGCCACCAACCCTTTTCCCCTGGGTTCAGAACATTGATGAGGTTTATCTCATTCTCCTTTTCTTCCTGTGTTTTACCATCAGGGAGAGGTTTTGAGGCCACTTCCCTTCTCTGTACCATCAAGACATTTTCTGTCCCTGGCGAAACCCATTTATAAAATGACGTAAATGCATTGACATAACGGATTAAATCCCATTTGTCCAACCATTGGCAGTACTGTTCCAGTTACATAATGGTACAATTGCATAATAACTCAGGGAGCCATCTGTGGGCTGCCTTTCTCCACACTCCAAAACATACATAGGTCCAACAGTATTGCACTAGTAATCCAGTACCTCTTGGACATGGGGTACTGGCAGCACATACTCCCTTCCTCCAAAAGTCTACCCAGTGGGCTCCCCAAGGGACCAGCACAGAACTGCCCTCATTGAGCTGGCCATACATGCAAAAAGCTATAACCAGAAAAATACAGACAGCCTGGGAGCAGCATATAAACAAAACTATCATCCACAACTCCATTATTCCAAATGGCTTTCATAAGCAAATTTTCAGCAAAACAGTCTCACTTCTCAGAGCCTGCCCCCTTCCCAGAGCCATTTCCTTTCCACCTGCCAGGCGTATTTAGGCAGCTGATGCCATCAAGAGATGTGCAGAGAAATTCTCAGACTGGGAAACTCAGTCCCACTCTCCCCGTCCTGGGGGGTTGATCTGCCATGGGCAGTTATCACTGTGCCTTCATGGTTGCCATTGCTGTGACAGAATCCCACCAGTGCTGTTCTGGAATGACTGTGGGGGTCAACTACCCACCACCAAGAAGTGTTACTGCCGGTGCAAGAGTTTGGTGAAAAAGGAAAGGGGTTGTTGTTTATTTAAAGGTTGTACAGATTTAGAATAATGGCAGATTTATGCCATTAAGTCCTGCTCCCTTTAAAAACACCAAAAACACATAGTCCTGCCTCCATTTACAAAACCAGGCCCATTTCAGAATACGCCAGTCAGAGATACTTTTCAGAAAAGTAGAAGTCTGTAGATTATCATTCCCAGTCACAGTTCAGCTCCAAGAATCTCTCATGGGTCCGGGTAGTTAGGCAGGTCCCCTGCAGCTCTGCCAGCTCTGCCAGCTCTGCCAGCTCTGCCACTGTCTCCTCCAAGCAGACTTGAACCTGGGTGGCTGGGCAGGTCTCCTTTCGCCCACCCTACCACCAGCTCCGGCAACTCACTGGACTTCGGACTGTCAGACCTCTCTCTCACTCCAGACCACATGACTCTTCTCTTACTGTCAGATCTCCTGGGGTCACAGGTAGGCAAAGGTAACCAGGTTTTTGGTGATCACAGACAAAGAAATGAACCGAACACACAGAGTTTATAGTGGAAAGGGAGAGAGCAGATTTATTAAGCAATAGTACACCCCACAGACTATGAGAGCGGGCCAACTCCGAGCAGAGATTGACCTCAGGGGCTGGAGGGATTCCATTCTTACAGGTGGATATTTCCTGGCTAGTTTTGGTGGGCTTTTATTGCTAGTGTACAAGTAGTTATATTATTTTAAAGCTGCTGTGCATGTGGTCTCCCATGTTTTTCTTTGGCCACCGGGGAAGGGGGGTCACACAATGTTAATTTATTATAATGCTATTTATTATAATGAAGCAGGGGTCATAGAATATCTTCTGCACAGGTGCATTCATGATTCAGCGCTTTTCCAGAAAGGGGGAACAGCCAGTCTTAGAACAGGGTCTCTGTCCTGTATCAGTGTCCTTTATCTTAGCCCTGGGGCTCCTCCAGAGTTTCCTCCTTCCTGACTGTCTCCTGCCTCACCAGCAGACCTCTCTTATACTCCAAACCTCGTGGTGGACCTCTCTTCTCTTTTAGCCTGCCCTTATTTAAATGCTCAGCTTAGAACTTCCTGTGTGATCTCATTTCCAGCCCTTTCTATGATATATTAGTGTCCATCATTTTTGCCATTCCCCTATATCTTTTACCTTCCTTCGGCTGTCATCTTTAGTCAGGGCAAAAGTTCCCGGTGATACAGGGACCATCCAGGGTGGGCATACACCCCCTGCCTCTTGAGCAGGCACTGTATGAGCTCTCATGACTATGTCAGGAGTCCCTGAGCATTGTCACAGTCAAGTACAAGATTTGCCCTGGTTGGCAGCCCTCTTCCTTTGAGGAAGGCACAGCTATTAGCTTGCCACTGTGTCGCAGTGTATCCTAAGCACCGCACCATCTACTCTTCCACTCTAACCTTCCCCCAGTCAGGGATTGTGGGGGTGCTCTGCTGCTGTTATAGTTTTGCTAATATTCGTAGATGGTACCTATGAGGGAATTAATAATGCTTTTTTACTAAAACTTTTTTTATCTTCCAGGCTGGTGGGCCATGTCCAGAGTTTAAAAAGAAATTCTTTGTATTTAGCCTTTTTTCACTTAAAGAACAGGATTGGTTTATCCAGGGAGAATAGGAAAGAAGTGAAAAGTGAATATAGGAAAAGTGTTTGTTTATTTTTAAAGATTTTATTTATTTTTAGAGAGGGAGAGAGGGAAACATCAGTGTGTGGTTGCCTCTCATGCGCCCCCTGCTAGGGACCTTGCCCACAACCCCAGCTTGTGCCCTGACTAGGAATTGAACCAGCAACCCTTTGGTTTGCAGACTGGCATTCAGTCCACTGAGCTACACCAGCCAGGGTGGAAAAATGTTTTAACTACACTTTTAAAAGAATATTTCCTTCATGCAAAAGTGAAAATGTTTTTCATGATTATAAGTAGGATCTAGATTTGTTATATTTGGATTTATCTCATGTGCTTTGTCAAATGTCGATCAGTTATTGGTGGTGTGACCTGCTGGACAGTCAGCAGTGAAAGTCAATGCAAATTCTTGTTAGTTCACCTGATTTGAATAATAACTGAAGAACGTAATTATATTCTTAGTTTATGTTAAAGGACCTACTTGATTTTAAAATGAATGTAGATTCTCTTGAATAGCAATAGAAAATAACCTTCGTTTTTCCCCCTCTAGATGTGAGGTAGAAAATCGATACCAGGGAAACCCTCTCAAAGGAACATGTTATTGTAAGTGTTTTTGTATTTCTTATCTGTCTAGAAGCAATGTAGTTCAGTAAAACTTCATTGCTGCCTTTAATATTGTTTGAGAATGGTAAGTGCTGTAGGAATATAGCAACGACCCATGGAATTGTCCCCTTATTTGATGTGTTCACATTCTATTAAATCTAATGCGTGTATAGATATGAGTTTAAATTGTGTTCTTTGTGGTTGTGGTTTATGTTAATATATATGTAGCAGATATCAAGGAAGAATACAGAGATACACATCTCTGGTTTTCTTGTTTATGTTCTCTTGAAACCTTATTTCATTTTCTATTACCTGGTTGTCATTAATTGGTTTCTTATTTTACGATATAGATCCAAAAAATAATTCTTAAAATATAGTTAAAGTCATTCTCTCTGAAACTGGCTTGTGTTAACCACCTCTTTAGGAACTAATATTTAAAATAAAACTCTAATGATTAGCTTATAGTGAAAGGTAAGTCTGGCAAAGTGACCAGGTCCTTATGGGGAAATGCATTTTCTTCCAGTGGGAGAATCCACATAGTAGGCCAGATTATGGAACCAGAGAAAAAGGAGTTAATGTTTGGCATATCCACTATGACTATATACCTGCTTTCCTGGGTTGAATAGTGTCCCTTCAAAATTTGTGTCCACCTGGAACTTATCAATGTGAAAATATTTCTTTTTTCTAGGAGAAAAGAGAAAAACTTTACAACCTTGTGTAGGGGAAAGAGTTCTGAGATACAATTCCAAAAGCACAATTCATAAAAGAAAATGTTGTTTATTGGGACTTATCAAAATTTAAAGCTTGTGTTTTAAAAAACACCATTAAAAACTAAAAAAACAAGCCACAAACTAGAGAAAATGTTTGCAAAGCTTATATTTGATAAAGGGCTTATGTCCAAAGGGCTTAAGGAGAAACATTTACAACTGAATAAGGAGACAATTGCAATTAAAAACAGACAAAGATTTGAATACACATTTCACCAAAGAATATATGTGAATGGCTAATAAGCACATTAAAAAATGGGTAACGTTAGACATTTGGGATCTATGTATTAAAATCCCAGTGAGATACATGCCTAGAATGACTAGAATGAAAAGCCAGTACTGTGGTTTACAAGAAGACAACAGGTTTCTCACATCCGCATCCTGTTACGACATCTGTTTGGTAAAAGTACATGAGAAGAGCCTGGCCTCCCCAGACATGTAGTCGGAACAGGGAGTACTTTAATAACCATCTGTGATAATTATGGATATTATCCTTTGATACCATACCAAAACCAGACAACTGGTCGTGTTTTTAAGGTTAATTACCATGTGGAACGTAAAACCACCTCGGAATTTTTTTGTAGTCTTGTACATTTATGAACTATTTATTATATTGTAAAACAAAAGCCAATACCAAGTTTTAACTGTGCTATGGAGAAACTTCATACATTTTGTGTGGGAATGTGAAATGGTATATAGTCTCTTTGGAAAACCATATGGCAGTTTCTTAAACAGTTAAAAATAAAAATACCAGTGACTCCCCATTTATAGCATTATATCCTTAAGCACAACCTAGCAGGTAATCGACATTCAGTTAATATTAGTAGATGAGGTAGATTGGGGCTTCAGATCTCAGCCAGGGCCATGATCTAAGGAGTGTTTGGTGGGTTAACCCACACAAAATGATACGGTCCACAGACTTGATTTCCTTTGAAAAACCCACAGCCCCCAGGTATAAGTGAGCCAGAAGTGCTTTCCTGGCCATTCAGGGTTTGTGAGCTAATCAAGGTGTATTTGTAGAGACCTGTTGTGTTTTGTTTCAGTTTTAAATACATGTGTCCTTCTTTCCGTAGACACTCTTCTCATTGACTATCAGTTCACCTTCAGCCTGTCCCAGGAGGATGACCGCTACTACACAGCCATCAATTTTGTGGCCACACCTGATGAAGTAAGATTTCATAGTCTTCTCACTTTGTTCTGAATTTGTGTGAATTTTTTTTATCATTATGGCTAGCAGCGCTGCCTTAGCAGTGGTCCCAGAGTGGAGCATGCTTGATGATGTTTAAAGGTACAGGAAAGAAATGTTAGAACCTACATTTTATCTCTTTTCCACCTAAAAGGCAGGAATGGTGTTAGGATTTACTAGTATCTGGTACGCAGACTGACATCGACTCTGCAATACTTGGTTTGCCCATCAGCCCACTGCGTCCCCATACAGAAAAGGAGAAGAGACTGCAAGGGCAACTCCCCCATCCGAGGAACAGATGGCAGAGCCCACATTTAAACTGGAGGCTTAAAAGTACTCACAAAGAAACTGTGATTGAAATCAATGGCAGTGGTGCAAGGGAGGTGGCAGAGGTGACACTTCTCATATAGTAAGTTGCAAACCTCATTAGGATGTAAAAACAGCGAAGGTTTGGTTGGGTCCAACAAGTCAGCCAGCCAGAAAAAATCAAAATTATTAAGGCAGCTATTGATACGTGGATTTATATTTACTGCAGTTAATGATGAACCCCAACATGCTATAAGGCATTTGGTAGTGGTAGAAGGGAGCCAGCACAGCATTTAAAGGCAGAGCATCTAAAATGTGAAGATGCACCCACACAATTTCTTCAATGAAATAGAGAGTCATTCATTACCCACTCCAGTACATAATGAGGTTTTTCTCAACTTGATGATAAATTATTTAGGAACCTCCTTAGTTTTTATTTCTCATCAGTGTACTTTCAATGAAAATGTTTTGTGGAAAAACTGTGTAGCCATATAATTTGAGGGGCTGTGTAAAGTGGAAGTTTTAAAAAAGATTTTAGGATAAGGTTATAGCAAGAGCATCAAACATGAACTTTATTTACTACTTTATTCATAAGCAAGTGGTTGAAGTGCTCAGTCTTTCAGGATATAGTTGATGTTGTTAATTTTATTTTAAATAAACATAGTAGAGTCTCAGTAATACTTCTTTGCAAGATTGGGAATGACCATGAAAATCTTAGAACTTCTCTGTGGTTCCCTGTTTATCTTATGACAGAATATTTAATAGAGTTATCCAGTGTGTGTGTTCTATCTTTTAAAAAAGCACTAGGATTCCAAATTTATTGATCCTTTTGATGGAAGAAGTAACTGTTGGTAGGTAGCGTGCTGCCGGCAAATTAAAAAAAAAACAGCGACACTTGAGCTGTCCTTCCAAGAGGAAAGTGAGGTTGTATCAATAAGTGAGAAGGTATCTGCTCTGAGGGAAACTTCTGGTTTGTAGATTCTATTTTGAAAATGTTCCCAGTGTTGTGGTTTTTTTCCGTTAAAACCAGCAAAACAACACCCTTTAAGAATCTTAATTTTCTAATGTGTTTTATGATTTTGCAAAATGAAGAACATCAGCAGGGTTGGATCTATTGTAAAATATAAAAATACAACATCTGATTTATTTTTCTAAAGATTTTATTTATTTTTAGAGAGAGGGAAAGGAAGGAAGAAAAAGTGTGAGAAACATTGATATGAAAGAGAAACATCAATCAGTTACCTCTCATACATGCCCTGACTAGGAATTGAACCCACAACCCAGGCATGTGCCCTGACCAGGAATTGAACCAGTGACCTTTCACTTTGCAAGACTATACACAACCCACTGAGCCACACCAGTCAGGGCTACCACATTGATTTATTTGCAGAAATAATCCTTTGACCCCAAGAAAGATGTATTTACCAAACGTCAATAAAAAGTAAAAATTAGTATTAAAATTTATCCAGCATGGCCAACTGAACTTCTCCAGTTGGCTCAACATGATTCTGAGATGTCTTTTTAATCATTAAAATCAAAAATCAAACTAGCTCTTCAAATTGCTATATCTCTAAGTGGTGAACAAGCTTCTCAAAGCTAATGAAATACATGTAGTCATCTTTCACTTGAAATAATATTTTTAGTGAGAGAAAAATGTTCAAATCATGAATGAATACAATCAAATTATTTAGTTTATTTCAGGTTTATATGCTTTTAAAAAAGCCATTTCCATTTTGGAGAACTTTACACTGTATTTAATCTATTAGTTCAGAAGTACTTAGGCTGAATTTATAAATGCATAGAAAGTGGGTCACTTGATCAAGTGTTTTTCTGCCCAGGCATTTGGAAATAGCTGCCCAGAGGTTCCTTAGGAGGCTGTTTTTCCTAATGTAGGTCACAGGATGTAAGTCACTGTGCTCTGGTGAGGGGTTGTTTTGTTTTAAAGATATTTTTTCCATGGAGTTGGCATTTGATAAACCATTAAATTCCATATATTTTTATAGAGGAGAAATCAGATTTATTTGGGGTGTATTTCTTATATTAGTTAGAAATTTTGCTAACTCTAATGTCAGTTTCTCTTAAGACATAGTAAAATATCTGCTTTGTAATTAAGAAAGGTTCCCTGGCTGATGTGGCTCAGTGGATTGAACATGGGCTTGTGAACCAAAGGGTTGCCAGTTCGATTCCCAGTCAGGGCACATGTCTGAGTTGCATGCCAGGTCCCCAGTTGGGGGCATGTGAAAGTCAACCGTTTGATGTTTCTGTCCCCCTCTTCCTCCCTCCCTTCCCCTCTCTTTAAAAATAAAATAAAAAATATTTTTTAAAAGGTAAAAGTAGTAAACTTTACTACTTTATTTTAAAATCTGGAGACTGTTCTAATTAATTTTCTAATTATCTGTACCTCTCCTCAGCAAAACAGGGATTTGGACATGTTCATCAATGCCTCCAAAAACTTCAACCTCAATATCACCTGGGCTGCCAGCTTCTCAGGTAAAAATCCACCTAGAGAAGACCTTCTGAATGGAGGTAACAGATTAAGAAACATGATGTAGGAGTTGAGAAAGGGGGCTCTGGAGACAGACAGATGGGTTTGAAACCCCCCTTTGCCACTTATTAGCTGGGAGGCCTTGAACAATTTCTAAACTCCTCTGTAGATTTTAGGGTTATTCGTCGTAACGAGAATGTTGTGTAGATTAAATTAGGCCCTACACATCAGTGCCTACCGTGGTGTCAGGCTCAGTGCACGCTCACCGTCTCTGCCCCACTCCCGCCACCACCAGCATTGCTGCAGCTCTGCTCTGCCGTCATCATCCCCTTCCCTGCTTCAGAAGTGAAAAAGGCATGGCACTCGTAGATGCAAGAAATGGAAACAATGAAAGTAGAATGAGATTTCACTAGGTACAGGGAAATGTACTTTGGGAATTAAATGAAACTCTGGAGCACAGCTTTTGCTATCCTCTTTATCTTACTACAAGTCTCTGAAAATGTGTCAGGGCAAAAAATCTACTAAAAAAGTGAAAGGTGGGCCTTACACAGTGATTAAGAACATAGCTTGACTGACCTAGGTTTGGGTTCTGCCTCTTACTTACTGTACTGCACTTCGCTATCAGGCAAAATCCTTAAGCTTTCTGACCCAGTTTCTCATGTAAAAAGCACCTAACCATGCAGAATGTCATGGGAATTAAGTGATGTAATAAAGTACTCAGTATAATGCTTGTAAAATGGTAAATTCTCACTAAATGTTTCGTTGTTGTTGTTGTTGTTGTTGTTGTTGTTATTATTATTATTATTATTATACAGTTCTGGATTTTGATCAAAACACAACTTACTTGACTGAAACAAAATAAAATCAGTACCTTTGCCTGTCACTTTATGTTTATCATGCCTTAAAAGATTGTATAGAATTCAGAAAAAATTCAGAAACTTGCAATGAGGAGAGACTTTTAAGAAAAGGTGTGCATTATTGGAGTATTTGTCTTGAGAAAGGCAACCTTTCTGAGCATGTGGTGATTTGTGGTGACTGTCTCAATGAGGACCTGACAACCTGGGCTCCAGTCACAGATTTAACTCAGACTTGGAAAAAATCTATTTCATGAATCTTTGTAGACACTAGAATTCCCAGCAGAGGGAGAATATGGAATGCTGAAAGACTTTGGGGGAATAGATGCATTTATTACCAGATTGGGGGGACTTAAAAATAGTGGTGGCTGGAAGCAGAAGGGACCGAGTGAGTTCTGTCCTCCCTGCTACTGCTGAGGCTTGACGTCACTGCTAGTTAGGAGGTGAGGGGAGAATCGGTGTCCCTGGTAGGGGACATACGGAACACTGCCAGACAAGTGTATGAGGGGAAATGCAGAGCAGTCCAAGTGCAGTGGGCACAGGAGGTGCCATTGTTTGTTAGTAGGATTCTAGTGGTATCTGTATTTTCACGGCCACGTGCAGCCCATTTCAGTGGAGGGGAGTTGCAGGGATTCCTGGTAAAACATTCTAGTTAAGGGCACAGGCTTGTGTATCAACTTTCCCAGCTTCAAATCCCAGCTCCACTTCTTGTCAGCTGTGTGACCTGAACCAGCTTGCTTAGTTTCTCTGAGCCTCACTTTCCTAATCTGTAAATGAGGATAATCGAGTTATTATTAGGGTTAAATGCTATTGAGCTCTTAAAAACTGTTTCTGGGACATAGTGTTTAATAAATGCGATTATCCTTATTAGTAATGAGGGTAGATTCTTTCCCCCAAAAAAGGCTCTTCTGTTTTATTTTTTTTCTTCCTAATAGCTGGAACCCAAGCTGGAGAAGAGATGCCTGTTGTTTCGAAAACCAACATCAAGGAGTACAAAGACAGCTTCTCTAATGAGAAGTTTGATTTTCGCAACCACCCAAATATCACTTTCTTTGTTTACGTTAGTAATTTCACCTGGCCCATCAAAATTCAGGTAAGATGTGCTTTTTGGTCTCTTCTGCAGCCATGGTGAACTCTCTTTAGAGGAGACTAAATTCACTAATTTGGAACTTGTGATAAATGAGATGCACAGTATTTCTTTGCCTCTGTAATATTTATGGCAAAGGAGGGCTGAGCATGTGAGTAATACCCTAGGAGATTGTAGTGGGGATGGTGTAAACCACTTGTGAAGGAAAGTTACCAGCGATATTGAAAGCGAGTTGGCATGTAACAAATTTGATAATTGTAATTCTAACTTCTTCATTGAGCACTCGCTGTGTAAAAATTTGTAGAGTTACATAAAAATCTTTAATTCTGGCTTGAGTAAGGAGGGTATTAGGGAAACAGACACACATATAACCAGTGAAAGCCAGGGTGTGGAAAGTGCCGCATGAAGAGTTCCCTAAAATGCTATCAGCGTTTAAAGGAGGATGGGACGGTGTGTAATGGGAGGCAGTGTAAGGTTTCATTAAAGGGCCTAGGCCTTGTAGTCAAACAGACGTGGGTTTGTGTCCTGGCTCGCTCCTGTACAGTTCAGGTTCCCTCTTCACATCTCAGCTTTTTATATGTGTGACCTGAGGGGGAAGTCGAAGGATTCATGTCACCTGCTGCAGCCATTGCTGTTGTTCGTTTGCCCATTTTCTCTCTTCCCGGGGGACCAAGTGGACTCCCTCTTATCCAAGACCCATGGTCCATTTTGTGCTTTTTATAATCATTGGCTACTGTGTCCTTGTGGCCTGGCCTTAATACTTTTCACTTTCTCCCCCTCCATTTTGGGTAAATGTGGAATTTGGGGATGGGCGGACTTTCGGGAACTGGTTCGCCTTTAGCCATGGAAGCCTGGCCACGGGATGAGGGCTGCAGCTGTCTGCCACCTTTCAGAAGCATGGTCAACTGAGGCAAGTTGTCACGGATCAGTTCGGATGGGGGTGCGTTCCAGTTCTGGTGGTTTCAAATTCATGCCTCAGAGCTGTGGCTAGAGAACAGTCTTTTCCTTTCTAGAATGTGGAGGACAGGCTTGGTGTATTTTTTCTAACCACCCTCTTTTTCTTTTCCTTCTAAATGGTCTACAAGTTCATCCTCTAATCTGTTGTCCCTTTGCTCTTGCACATAGTCTGCTTCCCTCCTCGGCCATCCTTCTTACAAGCATTGACCACATTCCCTTTTTCTATTTTCTCTTATTCATTCATTCACACATCAGCCCAAAACAGTCTGCCTCCTCCCCTCAGCGCCCCCTTGCACTGCCCTATCTCAGTGAACTCCAGTGACTGAATTCTCAGTACTCCTTCATAGTGACTTGAATTACTGTCTTTCTTGACTTCCTGGTCCTTTCTTTCCCTGATTTTCTGGCCATTCTTTTTAGGGAATCTTCTTCCTTAAATATTGGATTGTCTGGGATTCAGGTTGGTTCTCTTCTGTTTTCATCCCAGTTTCTCTGGATAATTCTATCCCATTTGTAGGTACTACTTCTGTACTGGTGATTCTCAGTGCTCTGGCTTCAGCTCAGCTTATATTTGAGCTCCAGACCAGTAAGTACTCTTGGTTGCTGTCTAGACATTTCTACCTGGACATTCACAAGCTGTCTGCACTCAGCACATGGCTGTTCTGGTGACCTTAGCCCCAAACCCTGTGCTTCCTTTCCCAGTGAATGGCACCACCGTGTTGTACAACCCGGACCCAGGAAGTCGTTTGCATTCCTGGGTAAACTTGACTTGGGCATGATGTGTCATTTTCTTACTTTGAGCATTGCTGGAATGCAAAACTTTAAGTTTGATAATAATGGGTTAGAACATTGTATCTATTTCATGAGTGAGAATGTCTGATAATTTTCCCTTCATATCCTTGTTATGGTTTTTAAATAAAGGTTAAACTAACCTTTAATAATAATAAATTGAGGATTTTTTCTTATTTCTGGAGGAGATTATGTAAGATTAGAATTAACCTGAACCTTGACTATCAGTACTTTCTAGAGCTCGTATAAAATCATTTGATTCTGGTGTTTTGTATGTGGGGATTATTTAACTGCTGATTCAATTTCTTTAATAGTTATAGGATATTTGGGATTTTGTGTTTGTGTTTGAATCACTTAAGATAATTTTTTATTTCATGTGTTTTTCAAATGTATTGACACAAAGGTTTGCACACGGTCCTTTATCTCATCTTTGCAGCATGTCTGCCTAACTGTACTTAATCATACGCTTGAAAATGGTTAAAATGGTAAATTTTGTCCTAAATATATTTTACTCCAACCAAAAATAGTTTTAAAAATCTCAAGATTTTTTGCAGATGTAAACAAGTTTATTCTAAAATTTATGTGAAAAGGTAAAGATTCTAGAATAGCTGTAACAGTTTTTAAAAAGGAATAAAGTGAGAGGCATCACTGTATGCAGTGTTAAAGCTTCTTATTTAGCTAGAGTATCCAAAGCATTGAGGTTATTGGTGGGGGACAGACAGAGATCACACAACAGAACAGACAGGGAATAGAATAAAGAAGCCTGAACTAGATCCGCATAAATATGTCCAACTGATTTTTGACATTGGCGCAAAGACAATTCAGTGGAGGAAAGATAGCCTTTTCAACAAATAGTACTAGAACAATTGGACAACCGTAGGCAAAAGAAAGAACTTTAACCTAAACCTCACATCTTATATAAAAATTAATTCAGTGTGGATCACAGATTTAAATGTAAAACAAAGCTATAAAACTTTTAGGAAAAAATAGAAGATCTTTACATCTTAAGACTAGGCAAAGGTTTTTAGACTTGACAACAAAAACATGACCCATAAAAGGGAAAATCGATAAATTGGACTACATCAAAACAAAAGGGTTTTCTTCTGTGAAAGACCCTGTTAAAGGGATGAATAAAAAGTCTACATACTAGGAAAAAATATTCACAAAACATAGTTTCGACAAAGCACTTGTATCTGGAATGTAAGAATAATTCTCAGAATGCAACATTGAAAAACAAGTAATTCATGTAAAAAATGGACAAAATACATGAGGAAGCACTTCTCCAAAGAGGATATACATAGATCAAATAACCACATGAGAAGATGTTTAGGATCAAAGCTATTAAGGAAATGAAAATTCAAGCCACAATGATATATCACTATACACATATCAAAATGCTAAAATTGAAAATAGTAATAACACCAAACACCAAATGCTAGAGAGGTTGCAGAGAAATTAGATCATGTTGTGCTGGTGAGAGAGTGAAATGGTACAGATACTCTGGAAAACAGTTTGGTATTTTCTTATAAAATTGAACTTGCTCTTACTGTACAACCCAGCAATTGTATTCCTGGGCATTTATCCCAGAGAAATGAAAACTGATGTTTAAACAGACACCTGTACAGCAAGCAGTATTTAGCAGCTTCGTTCATAGTAGCCCCAAACTGGAAACAAGCCAAGTATTATTCAGCAGGTGAATGGTTAAATAAATTGTGCTAACACATGTCATGGAGTAATACGCAGCAATGAAAGGAAACAAACTCTTGATACAACAAGTTGCATAACTCCCAAGGAAATTTTGCTGAGTGGGTGAAAAATTAGAAATTGGCATTCTACATGATTCTGTTTCTATAACATTTGAAAATAAAATTTTTAGAGCAAAAATTGATATAATCTACTGAGGCTTCAACTTTCTCTGACTTCCTCTGACCTCTAGACCCCCTTTAGAAAGGGGTCATCATCTTAGATCAGGCCCTCCCACACCCTGATGGTGGAAATTATACAGAGTGTACATACCAACGTAGTGGGAATCTTGGGGGCCAGCCAGGGATTTAGGTTATTTGACCCCAAAGAGGTTGAACTCTAAGCTCCAGTCAGTGTAATTTCAATTTGTAACATCTTCTAACACTTGACAGTGAGATCATAATAGAGATCATATATATTTGTAAAATACTTGATTTGCGCTCTAGTAAATATTACTTATTGACTTATTTTAAGTTGAGATTATTTTCGTAATGGCATACCTTGCGATATTCTTAACCCATCGGAACTTCAGACTTTGTTGCTTATAGCTGAAAAATAATTAATATTTTTAAGATTCCTAGTGAAAATCTTGACTTAATGGTGCTGACATTTTTCCCATTTGGAAAGAGGGCTCCGTGCACATAAACAGGCTTTTGTGCTGGAGGTAGCCGTGCGGTTGCCAGTGCAAGGAGCTCTGGTTTTTTCCTCCCGATGCCCTCTGTTGCTCCACCCTCTGAAAGTCCCTGAAATGGTTTTAGAGCATTTCCTTCTAGAGGGATCTCTTCCCCACACTTATTTTTAAAAAGTACCAATTTTAAGTTTTAAGAATCAGAGATGCCGATTTTCTGCCTGATTTTTTGGTGCTCTGTACCTGGGCTGGATTGCTCACATGAATAAGATCCCCTTATGAAAGCGGCATTCAGGAGCACTTCTGAAAATAAACGATGGCGTGCTCACCGTTTAGTTTGCCAAGCTTTCCTTGAAAAAGCAGGTAAGTTTTATTGAAAATGTGTCTTTCTGTTGCTTGGTGTGTGCAGTGTGACGAGACCTGCAGCATCGGGTGTTCTTGGTGTCGTCACACGCCGCTGGTTCTCTGCACTTGGGACTGTGTCCGGGTGTGTGCTGGGTGGAGGGCTGGGCTGCGTCTTCCTAGGCAGATGCAGTCTTGTTCTCAACAACGAGAGCTATATGTTTCTTTCTTGTTCTGTTTTCTTCAGAGCCTCTGCTTTTCTAGATGTAAGTAGCTCTTCGACACATGCATGCACACTTAGAGACTACAAATTCAGCAGAAATGTAAAGAACAGGGAATGTCTAAATGGCACTGTGTAGGCCATTCAGTATGGCTTTCAGTGCAGACAAAATAACTTTTCTTTCTCATTTTTTTAAAGCAAAATAACTGAGGAAATCTAATCCTCTACTCGGAAATTCGTGTAAGCATTGGTGCTTTAAAAATGGTAGTGCTAAACTCAAGTTCCTTCTGTCTGAACTGATTCCAGGATTCTTTTCCATTATTAGGAACAAATCAAAACCTATAACTGCTGAGGCAGTTTGAAACTAACTATAAAAGTCTTTGTAGGTGCAGTTTTTAAAAAACAGCCCCCAGACTGAAAGAGCCTGTATGCAGTAGGGTGGTGGGCTTGTCGGGAATAGTTGTGCCTATTTTCTGGTCAGTCACTCCTGTGGGTGAGCACCCCGCCCTCAACTCAGCTTTCCGAAGGCGATCTTAGGTGTTCTCCCCAGTGAGCGGGCACTCAGCTGGCTGAGCCAGGACCACAGTTTGGGAGAGCAGGTATTCAAGGCAGAGAATGCACAGGCAGACATCATGTGAGGGGGGAGGTGGGTAGTGAAGCCGGGATTCTGGCTTGTTACTAGCTGTGCAACAGAGGTCGTTATTGTAATGTGGAACCAACATTAAAGTCCTGTCCACGCTGGGTGTTTCATCTGCTACTCTATGTAAGAGGCTAGTGTTCACAAGTAAAGGCAACACAGAATTTGTATTGAGAACCAGGCATTCATTTCAGTTTTAGAGTTATGTTTATGAGTGCTAACAGGATTGCTATACTGAGGAAAGGATGTATGAAACTTTTGTTGACTGGGATATACTTTTTTTAGTAAAAGTTTTATTGAGATATTATTCACATATCATACAATTCACCCATTTAAAGTGCACAATTTAGTGGTTTTTAATATATTCACAGAGTTGCACAACCCTGACCACATCAATTTTAGACTATTTTCATCACAAAAAAAAAAAAATCCCATCCCCGTTAGCAGTCATTTCCCCTTCCTCCCTTTCCCCAACCCCTGTCTTTTTGTCTCTATGGATTTTCCTACTCTGGGTGTGTCATAAATTGAATCACATAATAGGTGGGCCTGTGGGCCTGGCTTCTTCACTCCGCACAGTATTTTCAAGGTTCATCCATATTTAGCATGTTTCAGTACTTCATTCCTTTCTAAGATTCAGTAATGCAGCATCACACGGAAACACCACATTTTGTTTATCCATTCATCTGTTGATGGATACTTGTGTTGTTTACACTCTTTGACTGTTGTGAATAGTGTCAGATATACTTTTAATGTTTGTGGTTATTGTATAATAATGATGATAATTTATACAAACCTCCTGGTGTTAGATATCTGTACCTTAAGGGTTTTAGGAACTATAAAGCCATGAAATACATATAAAACTAAACTACACAAAGTATAAGTCTTTCCTTGTATCAAGTGGCATCATGGTTCTTGTACTAACTTGTGGTTTTCATCATGGTCATTGTTTATTATTCCTTCTTCTCAGAAGTCTCCTCTCTTCTGCTTTTCACCTGTGACTTTGGCTGTTTCTTCTGAGCTCTTCAATGACATTGTTCCCTTGTGTTTCCTCTGGACAGTCTCATCCACGCCACCTGTGAACACCTCTATGGCTAGAGCGGTTAAATCTCTGTCTCGAGCAGACCTTTCTCCCATGATCACCATGGCCAGGACTACTAGGCTTCCTTGAACATCCATTCACTCAGTAGACTTTCTGGCCCAGATATGGATAGCAGGAGCTGTGTCAGATGCTGTGAGGGTGGAGTGCCCTGTGTCACCTGAGTCTCAGTGGGGGGGGGGCAGCATCAGAGCTGAGTCCTGAGGAGCGTGAGGTCAGAGAGTGAGGGTGTTTGGGTGGGGAAAGGGCATGTCAGATCACCTTCAAGAACTACCAGGACTTAAGCAGAACTAACGTGACAGTCCTGTGAGCAAGATGTTGGAAAGCTCAGCAGAGGCCGTCATGAAGAGACTGGAGGTTTTGGCTGTGGGGCTTCAAAGCCTGAAAACCAGTGGGAGTCATTAAAAATGCTTTGAGTCAAAAAGTGACCAAAGATCAGTATTTTTGAAAGGCCCTTCTGGCAGCAGGTGGGAGGCTGGATTGGAAGGAGCCAGGCCTGAGTTGGACGTACAGGTGATGTTCTTATTTAGCCATTCAGGGGAAGGTTTCTCTGATGCCCCTTAGGCATATCCCATGGCAACTTTCTTTGTCTGTGCCTCCACTTCCGGAGGCTTGTCTATTTCTCACTGCACAAAAATGTGCTTAAGGGCATGGATGACATTTTATATTTTTGTATCCTCAGAGTCATAGCATATGGCAATCAGTTGTAAACACCCCCTAAATGTCTGCTAGATGGATGCATGGTTGTAGGTTACAAGAGCTTTAGGTTTGAAATCAGAACTGTTTCTTTTGTAACTTCTGTGAAGGTACTGACAGCTTTTTCTGATGTTGTCAGAGTGATTGCTGACCTGTGCAAAGGAGCCAGCTGGGGTTGGCGACCAAGAACTTGTCATCCTAACCTACACAGTGTGGTGTTAGATGACTGAATTGTTTTAGGTTGGAATTCTGTCAAAACAATTGAGAGGTAGAAGAAAAGGGGAGGAAGGGACAAGGACACAAACATCCTAATTTTACAGAGAGGATAGTTAGGAGATATTATCTATATTGAAACACTGAAGAATGAAATGACAGAATGTCTGGGACTAGCTTCAAAATGACATGTCACAGGGAAGGTGGATAGAGTATGGATGGAATATGATTGGCCATGAGCTGGTAATTATTAAAGTTGGGTTATGAACACATTGTGTTCATTAGACTATTCTCTCTACTTTTTATAAAGTTAAAAAATTGTCATAATAAAAAAAATAAGGAAAGATAATACAAGTAATAGAACAAGAAATAAAAGTCCAAGTATATTATGTACCCTCCTGAAATGAGTGACAGGAATGTACCTCAGCTAGGCCTGCAGCCTGGGCCAGCTGGGGTCAGTCTCAGAACTGGCCTTCTGGTCGACTTTAGAGGAAGCACACAGTGTTGTACTAGGAGGGTGTCACCAGTTCATTGGCCACCATTGGGCAGTCTCTAGAACAACCAAGGGTCAAGGGCAAAACTCCTTTTCCCTTAGCCCTGGACACCTCACCCTGGTGAAAATGGCAAAGGGAGCTTTCCCAAGAGCTACTGACTTCACCCCCAAGTAGGGGGGCCTCGGAGGCCTGAGGGCCTCTCCCCATGGGCTGTGAAGCCTGGGAAGCTACCGTCCAGGGGGCCATGGCTCCTGACTAAAGGTGGTATGGGGGCTTCTGGAGAGAAGTCTTAAGAAGAGGAGAAGACGGCAGGAACTATTGCTTTGCATGATTAACCTTTTGGGTACTAGGTATTTTAACCAGGTGTATATAGTTCTTAATGTTTTTTAAATTATTAATGAGCATGATAAAACGGAATGGAAATTCTGGAGAGTGGTGAAAAGGAATGGTTGGAAGAGCATCTCGGGGGCAAAGCACAGAGCGGTGTTGAGACGGGAGGTTGGGAGCAGACAGATGGGGAGTGCTAGCTTGCATGCCGGGAATGAGCGGCTCGGTGGTATGCGCCGGCCTTGAGGCTCTGACCAGAGCTTGGGTGTACAGTTTCTGTGCCAGCACAAACCAGCACTAGGTGGGTGGCGGTGAGGCCAGGTACTGGACACTGGGATCCAATCCAGGGCCTGTGGTCTCAACACAGTTTCATATAGAACTTTGGGTTTTGTTTGTTTTTTAAAGAAAGTTACTGTGTGTCACAGCAGAACTCAAGGGGATGGCAGCACTAGACCCAGATTAAAATATGCTGCTCAGCCTGTGGTCGCAGAACCTTCCATCCTTGGCACGACTGAGGCCTGAGTTCTTATGGGAGGAATCAGTCCTCTCTTGGCTTCCAGCCTTGCAGTGTCCACAACTGTATGGAGAGATTGGCATGGTGAAGCCAGGAGGCCAGATGGCAGCCATGTCCATTGCAGCCTTTTCTAGTCTCTGCAAGATCTTCAGCACCTGCAGAGCCTGGCCTCTCAGATTGGAGGAGGAGAGGGGCTGTAGTCTTGATGGGCCCGCAGACCAAGGGGAGCTGAGCCCTGATGCAGCTGCTGGCCTCAGGGGGGCTGTGTGCGCAGCCCACAGAGATTCTGCCCTGTACACACAGACCTTGGGTTTTTTCAGAGCCTGGCGGGTGCTGCCTCAGAGTCAAGAATGCTTCACCCTCTCCCTCTCACGTGTGACATGCTTGGACACAGAATAATCACTGAGGCTCCAGAGCCCTACCATGCAGTCACCCCATATCCTCAGCACTTTGAAAACTCTAAAACATCCTCTCTGTTCCCCTCTTACTTTCCAGTCTCAAGGTTGGGCCTTGCCTCTCTTTTTGTTTCAAAGCACTACCCTCTGATCCAAGTTAATTTCTTTTGTAGCCAAACCTTTCAAGTAAAAATGGTCCATTTTTTTCAGTGCAGTTCATGGAACTCTAATGAAATTGTTCAGGGAAAGGAGTGAAGGAGGAAATTTTAAAAGTAATTCCTAATTTCAGAGATTCCTAATGTATGGCCTCTGAACACCAGAGTCAGCTGGGCAGCTTAGAGCTACAGGAGTAGGAATAGAGCCCAGGGCTCAGACATTGTTGCAAGCTCTCTGGAGTTTGAGAACCCTGGTCTGGTTCTTGGAATACAAAGATGCATCCGTTCTTGTGTGGGAGGTGGGAAATTGCCTTTTCATTCTTTATCCTACAACAATTAAAAAATCATATATTTATATCTTTGTAGACAGAATTACGGGAATCTTCTTTTCAAGGTTATCTCTATGTACACAGGTTGAATATGTTTATCCCATGCCCTGAAATGGAAATAGATCAAGTGTTGAGAGAATGTAGAGAAGAGAGCCATTTCCCAGGGGCGACGGGAGCCTGACTGAGGGAGGAAGGACACACTGGGGACAGAAGGGTCAAGTGCAGTAGTGCAGCACCCTGAAAACGCATGTTTAGCTGATGCACACAGTGCTTAGGCAGGGCAGGTCCTCCTTATCGTACCCCAAGTCCTGGGGCTAACTGGGCTTCTGAGTTTTGTTTTTTAGAGTTTATTTAACACATACCGAGCCCCCCCCACCCCCCACCCTCTGCCCAGGCAAGCACACCTTAATCAAACGTACTGCTGAAAATGGAGTCAGCAGCCAGTTGTGGAAATGTATAGGGACGTGATTCTGGATGTTCTGGAGTATGGAGAGGAATGCCTGCTTTTTGGAAAGAATGACATTGGGGGTTTAATTTATGAATTATAATGAGATTTTCATCTTTGTATTAAATAGATTTTATTATAGAAATCCTCATTACCTTTAGTATCAGAAAAGTCCACAAACGCATTTTGACATTTACATAATAATCATGGCAGAAAAGTCTGATTGGCGTATTATCTTGAAAAGTGAAACTCAAAAGTATAAAAGATGTCTTTTAATTTTACAGTTAGCAACATCTAAGTTATAGTTGCAACAATGAGCTGGTTCTTAGAAGAAGAAAATCTTGATTGTGTCTTACTGTGTTCTGGGGGAAGTGAGGCCATTATTCTTCCAGTGTCATGTTCACTTATTCAGCAGGTCTTACATGCCCATCACTGCTTTAGGCGCTAAGATACAGTAATCAGAAACAAAGTTCCTGTCCTTTTTTAAAAATTATATTTTATTAATTATGCTATTATAGTTGTCCCATTTCTCCATCATTCCCCTCCACCCTTCGCACACCCTCCCACCCACATTCCCCCCTTTAGTTCATGTCCATGTGTCATAAGTTCTTTAGCTTCTACTTTCCCACACTATTCTTGCCCTCCCCTGTCTATTTTCTACTCACCATCTATGCTACTTATTCTCTGTACCTTTCCCCCCCTCCTCCTCCCACTCCCCTGTTGCTAACCCTCCATGTGATCTCCATTTCTGTGGTTCTGTTCCTGGTCTAGCTGTTGGCTTAGTTTGCTTTTGTTTTAGGTGTGGTTGTTAATATCTGTGAATTTGCTGTCTTTTTCCTGTCCTATTTTCTATCTTCTTTTTCTTAGATCTAAGTCCCTTTAACATTTCATATAATAAGGGTTTGGTGATGATGAACTCCTTTAACTTAACCTTATCTGAGAAATACTTTATCTTCCCTTCCATTCTAAGTGACAACTTTGCTGGATAGAGTAATCTTGGATAAAGGTCCTTGACTTTCATGACTTGGAATACTTCTTTCCAGCCCCTTCTTGCCTGGAAGGTCTCTTTTGAGAAATCAGCTGATAGTCTGATGGGAACTCCTTTATAGGTGACTGTCTCCTTATGCCTTGCTGCTTCTAGAATTCTCTCCTTCATTTTCATCTTGGCTAATGTAATGATGATGTGCCTTGGTGTGTTCCTCCTTGGGTCCACCTTCTTTGGGACTCTCTGAGCTTCCTGGACTTCCTGGAAGTCTATTTCCTTGGCCAGATTGGGGAAGTTTTCCTTTATTATTTGTTCAAATAAGTTTTCCACTTGTTGCTCTTCCTCTTCCCCTTCTGGTACCCCTATAATTCAGATGTTGGGACATATAAAGGTGTCCTGGAGGTTCCTAAGCCTCTCCTCATTTTTTTGAATTCTTGTTTCTTCCTTCTTTTCTGTTTGGTTGTTTCTTTCTTCCTTCTGGTCCACTCCATTGATTTGACTCCCAGTTCTCCTCCCATCACTATTGGTTCCCTGTGTGTTTTCCTTCATTTCACTTATTGTAGCCTCCATTTGTTCTTCTAATTTGCGACCAAAATCAACCAATTCTGTGAGCTTCCTAATCACCAATGCTTTGAACTGTGCTTCTGGTAGGTTAGCTACCAGTGCTATGAGCTCTGCATCTGATAGGTTGACCACCTCCTGGTGGCTCAGATGAATTAGCTCCGGGGCCTGGTCTGTTCTCCCTTTTGAGCCATCCTTGGTTTTGTTTTGTTTTGTTTTGTTTTTGTCTGGTTGCGACTGTTACGTAGTGAGGGGCGGAGCCTTAGGCATTCACCAGGGCAGGGCAGCCCAGTCACTGGGTTGTGATGCTGGATGTGGGGGCGGGGTCCGAGAGGGAACAATGGTGCTTGCTCCACGCTGTTTTGCAGATTCCAGTCCCTTCAGCCACTTTCCCCTATCAAATTGGGCCCTCTGGTGCTGATTCCTGGGTGGGTGGGCCTGTGCACACTCCAGGACCCCGTGGGTCTTCCCAACGAACTCTCCTGTGAGGCTGGGACTCCCTCCCGGCACCTCAGCCCCTACAAGTGTTTTCAGTGGGTGCTTTTAGGCTTCACTTCCCAGCGCTGGGGCCCTGCATTGTGCAGTCTGTCTTGCTGCCCGTTTTTGCCTGGTTTATCTGTGCGCAAATGTGTGTCTGAGGTCTACCACCTTGTGTGCCCCACCTGGCCTCCTCGAGTTCGGCAACCGGCAACCACCGCCTGTGCGCTTGGGGTGACTACTCGCCCAGGACCACCACCAGCTTATCCCGCCGTGTTCCGACTCCGCCGGCCGCGGACTCAGCCAGCCGCAGACTCTGCTCCTCTTACCGGTCTGGGTGAATCATTGTTGTCGGACTCCTGCACAGTTCAATTTTCTCTCTGTCCTGGTTTGGGTTTCTTTTTTTTTTGGTGCTATATTTTTGTTGTCCTTAATCTTGGTTGTGAGAGGAGGCATGGCATGTCCACCTACGCCTCCATCTTGGCCAGAAGTCCAGTTCCTGTCCTTATGGATCTTCTTTTCTAGTGAAAGAAAAAGACTATGAATAAATGTACATGTAAAGGCTGAAGGAAAATCGAGCAAGATGAGGAGAGAGATTGTGGCTTCAGTTGTGCAGCGGTGCTTGGAGAGTAGTCTTTCTCTTCACAGTTGACTTCACAGAATGATTTAAAAACAGTAGTCAAGGGCCTCATCAGTTTTCCCAAGATCCTCTTTCAGTCCTGTTCAGAGTACCTTGAAGGGTTTATGTCTCTATCCTTCATCCCTTCTCGATTGCTAATTCTGCCAAGTCTTGTTTGGCAGTGGTTTTATGTGACCAGTTCTCCAACAGTACTTTCACTAAACTCTGATCTTCGGCAAAATTGATTTTTCGTTTTCCTGCAGTCTGTGAGTGAGGACTGCCCAATTCATGCACGTTGTCCCCGTGTAATTTTTATTAGGCCTCCCCTTCACTCTCAGCAATTCTTAGATGGGATGCGTGATGGGTAGGGTATTAAGCAGGGCTAGATGTTTCTAAGTGGTTGATCCATTCATAAACATTTTTATATTATGACTTTTGATTTCCTGGGAAACTCTGTAACTGTGGAGACTTAGATGATAAACATTCAACAGAATAGAGCCACTTTTAGAGTAATGTGAGCCTTGCGTATCAGCCACACTGCCACTAGTTTGTATAGGTTCATTATGATTTTAGATTGGGTGGGCATGTGGTGCGGCCCTGCTTTACGAAGCACTGGGGACCTTCCCGAGGAGTGGGCATATGGGTACCTGATAAGTCCTCAGACGGTGCTGTTGGCATCCAAACTTGTTGGCATCCCATAATAATTAAAAGCATATCATGGGTTTCTTTTAAGTGTAAACACTGAGAACATACTAATGTTTTAAGAGATTAAAAACTCTATAAACAGAATGCAGTAGAGCAGAATCTGTTTCCTTCTCCTTTATGAAGTAAAACCTGGACTCTCCATTCCTCAAGACTGAATAACTTTTTTTATATAATGGTCCTTCTCCAGTCTTGCTAAAATGCTTTTATGTAAGGACTATAGCCATATTCTCAAGGAGCCTTCTTATTTGGGATGTGTTACTGTAATAAAGGAAAAGCAAAGAATGTGAGCTGCTTCCTGTCTAGGATACAGAACCTAGACAAGGTTATGTTATCTTTGTATTTCTGATAATATATGATAGCCAGAGGGAGGATACAAAAGCTTCAAATTCTGTGCCCCTATAATATTCTATGATCTGAAGAGGTGCTGTTGGAACTTCATGTATGGACTCTGAAGAGGAAGTAAAACCATCAAAAAGGCAAACAGAGGAAACCTCCTCCACCTCTTGTGAGTCTGGCTGTTAAAAGAGGGCAAGGCGTTGGTTACTGGTAGCTCCCTAGCGTGACAGCTGTGTAGCCCAGCAGCTCCCTAGAGTAACCACAGGATGGGTCTTGCTTCCTGAGAAAGGTAGGGGGTTGGGTGGGATTACAAAAAATAATTTACTTCTCTGATTGTCATACTTATTGTCTGTCCTGGAACACTTACCACCTCTTTCGATAATTGTTTCATCTATAGTATTCTGTCTCCAAAAGAGCTCTGTTCCCCTAAAAAAAAAAAAAGCAGGGATACACCATAATAGCTGGCTGGTACTGCACGTGTCACAGGTAATGAGGACACAGTTGTCACACTCAGTAATAAATCTTGAGATGTATGTTTTTTCATGTTCTAATATCACTGAAATCGAGATGAACTTTACGGTCAGGGATTTTTGAAGCATGTTGTCACAGTTTAATTGGCAGTGTTTTTTCTTAATAGTAGAAAAAATAATGCCTCAGTGGTTTTGGTTAACTCCACTAAGGATTTTCATATTCTTGATATAAAGATTTGTATAATGAAATTATTTAAGATCCAGCTGATGTTATGTTGATTGTCAGTTGATATTCAATATGGTAAAATTTGAGATACGGTTAAAAAAAGACATTATTTTGAAGTGAGTATACACTGAGCACATGAAGGTCAAAGTAATGAGGGGCACAAGGTGAGGGGCTGCCCACCTTGCTGTAGATCAAGAATTAATTTGAAGCAAACCAGGAGAATGTTTTGTCTGGATGACGGCCCAGGGAGGTAGCAGGCAAACTCACCAGCCCGTCATTGGTCTGAGAGGCCTTCAGGATCAGCCCGTGAGAGCTCGCACACAATGTCATGAGCAGAGGGGCGCTGAAGAGGTTGTCGAAGCCCTGGGATACAGTAAGCCCTCACTCAGTGCCATTGATGGGTTCTGTGACTTTGAGTAAAACAACATATAACAAAGCTAATTTTACCACAGGCTGATTGATATAAGCAAGAGATAAGTGCCTATGGCACCTCATCGACATTATAAGGAAATGACATTGAATGAAACGTTATTGGAGGACCTGCTGTATTACTTTTGGGTTGGCAATTAAATGAGAAAAAACAAAGGGTTGGGGCACTGATCCTCAAGTGAAAAAATTACAGTAATCTCTTTAAAATAAAAGTATGTTTTCATCTTAGCTGTTGAACTGAGAAGACTGAGTTCGGTGCTGTTCTGTAACCGACCTAATCGCACCACCTGTTTTTCTGTTGCAGATTGCCTTCTCCCAGCACAGCAATTTTATGGACCTGGTACAGTTCTTTGTGACTTTCTTCAGGTAATTTCACTCATACAAACTGTATCTGTTCTTTTGATTCAGGCACTTAATTCCATTAATTATCTGCTCATAAGACATAAATGAATATTCTGAGTTTGCATAACAGATCAAACTTACTGTGTTTATATTCCTGAAAAGTTACATGTTAGTAACAATAGGGTAAATTCAGCCTCATCTGGTAAAATGAAAACATTTGCTTTGTATGTTCTGGCTATTTTAAGGCAGCTTTTTCAAGGCAGCTTTTTCATGTACCCTATACTAAAATGTAGATAATTTGGTTCTTCATATGGGGAGAATTTGGGGTTGAAGCAATGTATAATGATTACTGGTGAGTGCTACATACATACTTCCTGTTGTTCAAGAATTGTCTTAGATGATTATCTACGGTTTTAAAGCTAAATGACTTGTTAAGCCCTTGGGATTTTTTTTATTATAGTTTTTTCCAGTTTAATTTTATTTTAATGAAAATACTATATGCATATATTGGAAAAGACAAGTCCTACAGCGCTAATAAGAGAAAACAGCAACATCCTGCCCCCCCACCTTCCCACCCCTCCCTTCTCCCCAGTTTAAATGGTTTTAGCTATTTTTACTTATCCAGGCTTACGCTGTTTCTTGATTCTTCAGTTCCGTTATCTTCTGATGTCCTACCATAGAAGATGAGGATTGATTATTTTGCCATATCTCATTCAACAGTGCCCCACACCACAAGAATGTATAAAATCCCCTTCCTCTTATTCACTTAATATAGTTCCATCACAATACTTGGCTAAATCAGTCATCTGTTTATGTTATGACCATAAAATTCGTACTCACAGGTAAATTGTGATTGTACTTCCTCAGTTTTTGGAAGGGCAATCAGTCTTTGCTTCTTCTAAATGTAGTATTTCCCATTTGGGTTTTTTTTTTTTTTTTAGTTGTTTGGTTTTCTGTGTAGCTACCTCTGATTCATCCTGCACTCTAACAGAACTGAAAAATCTCTCAGTTTGGTCACACACAAGCAGGTACCCTCTTGGTTTTAGTTTCTCTTGGAGATGTCTGCCCTGGAACCCTTCAGCCTGCTCCTAAGTGCAGTACCTCTTGAGGCCTGAAGCACAGCTGTCACCTTGAGAGTTTCTTTGGCCTTCATCTTACATTGAAGTCTCTGTTTTCCAGATCTTAGGTCTTCATTTCCCTATTTACTCCCTCCTTTTACTGGGACACATTCTAGGAGGTTTCTGAGAAAAGGTGCAGGGGAGGCAATTTTTCTGTGACCTTCCTGTCTGAAAAAAATCTTAATTTTACCCTCACAGTTGATTGAAGATCGAATACAGAATTTTAGATTAGAAATGATTTTCTATTAGAATTTAGAAGGCATTATGTTGTTTTGTCGTCCAGTATCACTAATAAAAAGGCTAATGCCATTAAACTTTCCACTCCTTGTATAGAATTTTAAGGAAATTTCAATTTTAAAAATTATATTGAGCCCTGGCTGCTGTGGCTCAATCTCTGAGCCACTGGATTGAGCGCCAGCCTGCAAACCGAAGGGTCGCTGGTTCAGTTCCCAGTCAGGGCACATGCCTGGGTTTTGTGGGCCAGGTCCCAGTAGGGGGTATGTGAGAGGCAACCACACACTGATGTTTCTCTCCCTCTCTTTCTCCCTCCCTTCCCCTCTCTCTAAAAATAAATAAACTAAAAAAAAAATTACATTGAAGTATAATATACAATTACATAAACACCAATCATAAATGACTAGCTCAATGAATGATCATAAATTGAACATACTTATGTAACTACTGCCCAGGATAAAAGATAAAATATTACTAGTACCCTAGAAGCTCCCTGTATTTCCATCAATTATAACTCCTATATTCCCCAAAAGTAACTGTTCACCTGACTTCTAAAACTATATATTGCATTTGCCCGTTTTAAAATTTATATTAATTAACCCTAGCTGGTGTGGCCCCGTGGACTGAGCGCTGGACTGAGAACCAAAGGGTCGCCAGTTTGATTCCCAGTCAGGGCACATGCCTGGGTTGTGGGCCAGGTCCCCAGAAGGGGGTGCTCAGGAGGCAATCACACATTGCTGTTTCTCTCCTTCTCTTTCTCTCTCCCTTCCCATCTCTGAAAAATAAATAAATAAAAATCTTTTTAAAAATAGAATTTAGATTAATTATAAATCACAACCGAAATTATAAAATCACTTGAACTAACAAATAAAATATTAAGAGCATGTAGGATGCAGTTAAAGTTGTATGTAGAGGGTATATCTTTAAATCCATGATTCGCCAGCTTAGCTGCACAGTATAAGTACTTGGGAACTTTGATGCCCAAGCCACATCCCAGACCAGTTACATCAGAATCTCTGGGAATGGGTCAAGCATTGGACAGCTCCCCAGCTGATTCCAACATGCAGTTAAGGTTGAGAATCACTGCTTTATAAAATGTTGGAAAAGAAAAAACACCCCTTTCAATAAATCAGAAAAAGAACTGCTAATTAAACCTAAAGAGAGTAGAAGGAAGGAATATAAATAGAGCAAAATTAATGACATAGAGGAAGAAGTACAATGGAGGGGATTATTGAAAGAACCACAAGTTGATCTTTGAAAAGAGTAAGAATAATATTGTAAATCCCTGGCAAGACTGATCAAGAAAAAAAGAGAAGGTGTAAATAATCTGTCAGAAATAAGAAAGAGGACATTACTTCAAATGCTACAGACTTTTTTCCCTCCACAAGAATACTTTATGAACAGAATAGCTTCATGGGGATAAATTTGAAGATGGAACAGATGGAATGGAACAATTAAAAAACTATATACAACTTACCAAAACTGACACAGAAGAAATAAGAAATCTAAATAGTCTTGTATCTATTTTTAAAACAATACATAATTTAAAAATTTCCCACAAAGATATAACTATAGGCCCAGGTCATTTTATGGTAACTTACACCCTTTTAAGGAAAAATAATGCCAATATTAACCAAATCTTCTAGAGAACAGAAGAGAAATTACTCCCCAGTTCGTTTTATGAATTTAGCACAACCTGACAAGAATATTATGAGAAACAAATTTACAAGCCATTCTCATGAAGGAGGAAGCAGAAATCTTCCAATAGTAATGAACATTGGGAGTTCTGGCCAAGGTGGAGGTGTAGGTAGAAACACTGCTTTCTCGTACAACCAAAACAAGGATAGCAACCAGAACTGCCAGAATAGCAAACTGCATGGAACTCCAACAACCAAGGAGTTAAAACATTCATCCAGACCAGTAGGAGGGGCAGAGATGGGCAGCTGGGTGGGCCGAGAGGACCCACTGCAAGTTTGCAGACCACACAGGGGAGGAGAGGTTGGCTCACCTAGAAACTAAGACTCAAAACTTCTAGTTATAAAATACGGTGGGGGTTGCAAAGGTGGGAGAAATTCCCAGTCTCACAGGAGAGTTCGTTGGAAAGTGGGGCTAGAGCGGAGTGAGCAGTTGCATTGTTCCCTCTCTGACTCCTCCCCGACAGACAGCACCACAATACAGCAAAGAGGATTACCGCACTCTGGCGAATACCTAAGGCTCCGCCCCTTACAGTTTAACAGGTGTGCCGAGACAAAGAAATAAGGCTCAGACGAAAGAACAGCTCAAAACTCCAGAAAAAGAGGTAAGCAATGAGGAGATACACAACCTATCTGATGCTGAGTTCAAAACACTGGTAATCAGGATGCTCACAGAATTGATTGAGCTTAGTCCCAAAATGAAGGAAGCAATGAAGGCTACACAAAATGAAATAAAGCAAAATATACAGGGAACCAACAGTGAAGGGAAGGAAAATGGTACTCAAAGCAACAATTTGGAACAGAAGAAAGATATACACATTCAAACAGAACAAAATGAAGAAACAAGAATTTAAAAAAACAAGGAGAGGGTTAGGAACCTCCAGGACGACTTTAAACGTTCCAACATCAGATTCATAGGGGTGTCAGAAAGAAAAAAGGAAGAGCAAGAAATTGAAACCTTATTTGAACAAATAATGAAGGAGAACTTCCCCAATCTGGCAAAGGAAATAGAAAAATTTTTCTAGTTCCAGGAATCTGGGAAACTGAGTTCCAAAGAAGTTGAACCCAAGGAAGCGCTCACCAAGGCACATCATAATTCCGTTACCCAGGATTAAAGAGAAGGAGAGAATCTGAAAAGCAGCAAGAGAGAAGGAGAGAGTTACCTACAAAGGAGTTCCCATCAGACTATCAGCTGATTTCTCAAAAGAAATCTTACAGGCAAGAAGGGGCTGGAAAGAAGTATTCCAAGTCATGAAAGGCAAGGACCTTTATCCAAGATTACTCTATCCAGCAAAGCTATCATTTAGAATGGAAGGGCAGATAAAGTGCTTCCCAGAGAAGGTCAAGTTCAATGAGTTCATCATCACCAAGCCCTTATTATATGAAATCTTAAAGGGATTTATCTAAGAAAAAGAATATCAAAACTATAAACGGTAAAATGACAACAAACTCACAATTATCAACAACTGAACCAAACTCCACCCCAAACTAAGCAAGTACTAGAATAGAAACAGAATCACAGATATGGACACCACATGGAGGGTTATCAGTGGGGAGGGGGAGGCTTAGAATGGGGCAAAAGGTACAGGGAATAAGAAGCATAAATGGTAGGTATAAAATAGACAGGTAGCTTAAGAATAATATGAGATATAGAGAAGCCAAAGAACTTACATGTGTGACCCATGGACATGAACTAAGGGGTAGGGGGGCGGTTGCTGGAGGGTGGGAAAGCAGAGGGTGGAGGGGGGATAAAGGGGAGAAAAAATTGGGATAACTGTAATAGCATAATCAATAAAATATACTTTAAAACCATACCAATAATATAATAAAGACTATTATATCATGATCCAGTTGGGTTTATTCCAGGAATTGCAAAGTTGACTTAGCATCAGAAAATCAGTGTAATTTATGTTAATGCATAAAGAAGGGGAATAATATGGTCATCTTTAAAGGGAGAAAGCATATGATAAGATTTAATATCATTCATTTAAAAATCTTAGGAGACTAAGAATAGAAACTTCTTTAAATCTATCCGATGACATAAGGGAAGGGGGAGAATGTGGGAAAGGGTGCAGGGATTAAGAAGTACAAATTGGCAGGTAGAGAATAAACGGAGATGTTAAGAACAGAATAGAAAATGGAGCAGCCAAAGAACTTACATGCATGACCCATGGACATGAACTAAGGGGGGGATTGCCAGAGGGAATGGGGGATACCAGATGGAGGGGGCCAAAGGGGAAACAATTTAGACAACTGTAACAGTATAACCAACAAAATATATTTTCAAAAAAGAATTGGAAAAGAAAAATCATTACTCACAACATGATTGTATGCATAGAAGTTTAAAAGAATCTAAAGATATGAAGTATTAAAGTAGGGGAATTCAACAAAGTTGCTGGGCAAGGCAATATTTAAAAACCAGTCTGTTGCTCAGAGGCATACATCTTTTGCAGTTCTTGTCAGGGCAGATGCAGGCATGAAAGTCATACAGTTGTATTTCCCTTAAAAAGCCATTGGGTACCCTCCTCCTGCCCTCTCTACCATGAGATGAGAAATCACTTCCTGAGAGGTGCTGGGGAGCAGATGGCCTCGTGTCAGGAGTCATCCACAGCCTGACGGGCTCATTTCACCTGCTGTAAACCGATGAGAAAGAGCTGTAAAATTAACAGGTTGCCTTTTTCAATATAAAATCTCACTTGTAATATTTTTTTAATTCAGTTACTAATGCGTTTTGTTCCCCAGAGTGTTAGAGCCCCGCATTCTGCCTTTAATTAGTTTCTGGATGATGATATCTCTCTCGAGAAGCAGCTTGAATCTTTCCAATCTCAGAGATAAGATTCCTAATAAAAGAACATATTTAGTATATCTAGGGAGAAAATCAATTCTATCTGTATATTTCACCAACAAAAATGAAATTTACATATGTGCCACTTTGATAAATAAAATTGTTCAAAATTACAGCATATCTAGATCAAGAAAAGGCGACCAAGAAAAAAAATGTGGGAGGGTGGGGAGGCACCAGCCCTCCCAGATGCAAAGCATTTGGTGGAGCTGCAGTGATCGGTGTGGGCCTGGCACAAAATCACACTTTCCAGTGGAACATAATACGTAGAAACAGACAAAGTTGCAAAGTTTCAAATTTGTTTGAAAAACTAAATGGAAATAAAAGTAGACAGTAACAAACAAGAAACTGAAAGATCAGTATAGACTTAATGGGCCCTAGTCACATGGAGCTTCTGAGTGCTTGAAGTATAACTGAGAAACCGAATTTTTCATTTTACTTAAAACTAATTTAAATATCATTTTAAAACTGATACTTGACTCATTTATCAGAAAACTTCTAAGCACATTTAGAAAAACCTGCATATGTGAATCTACCTTTTTTAAAAAGATATTTATGTATTTATTTTTAGAGAGGGGAAGGGAGGGAGAGAAACATCAGTGTGTGGTTGCCTCTCACATGCCCCCCACCGGGGACCTGGCCCAAAACCCAGGCATGTGCCCTGACTGGGAATCGACCCGCGACCTTCTGGTTCGCAGGCTGGCACTCAATCCACTGAGCCCCACCAGCCTGGGCCTGTGACTCTACTTTTTCAAATGTGAATTTTATGAAATCTAAGTACAGATCAGATATTTCCTGATAAAAAATTTAGTGTTCCGATTGAGTTTTTTTTCAAATTGAAATGTCTTTATAAGTATAAAATATACACTGGATTTTAATGGCTTAGAAAACAAGAATATAAAAAAGCTCAATAATTTTTATGTTGCACACATGTTCAAATGATGTTTTGGATATCTTGGGTTAAATAAAACTTACTAAAATTAATTTTGCCTGTTCTTTTTAATGTGGTACTAGGACATATAAAGTTACATAGGAAGGTCATATTAAATTTCTGTTGAACAATGACAGACTACAGAGGGGAAAAGTTTATAAAAAGATATGGTGACATAATACTAAACTAATCCAAATATTTTAAAGCAAAAAAATTAAATTTAAAATTGAATATCAGCATTAAGACAAGAATTTTTGTGGTTTTTTTTTTTTTTTTTGAATACTCAATAGGACATGAATTCTTACAAAATAAAGTAAAAGTTCAGAGTTTCCCTAATTCTAGTCTTCAGAAATTACCACTGTTAGCATCTTGGTGTTTATGTTTTCAAAATTTTTCTTTGTATATATACACTGCACATAAATAGCAGTTTTTCTGATTCTTTGGTTTGTAAAATGGGTTGCCTCCTTTTATATTGTTCTGTAACTTTTTTACTCACTGTTCTGTGGTTAACTTTTCCCAGGTGGAAATTCACCTCATTTTTTTAAAACAGCTTTTCTCATAGTTTGATTGCTATATTTTACTTAACTATTCCTCTTTTGACTGACTCGGATTATCCTCAATTTTTGTTGCCTATGTCTGCATCTTTCTGTGAATATCCTCTCTGGGACAATTTTTATAATTGCTATATTGAAGCGCAAAAACACTGCCACATGGCCCCTTAGAACAGTTGGCATGAATTTACATTCCTGCAGCAGGAATTAATACCTCTTGCTATTTCTGCCTGTCTTTCTTACCACTACTATTATGTCTCAGCAATCCTAGAAATTGTCATATTTTTAATTTTGCTAATCTGGGAGGTATTACTGGTATCTTGTTTTAATTTGGATTTCTTTCATTATGAGTGATATTCACTGATGTCTTACAGCTCTTACTTTGAATTATCTGTTCCTGTCCTTTGCTCACATTTCTGTTGGTATGTGTGCCTTTTTCTTATTGAAACTTAGGATCTCGTTATATTCTGTGATTATTAACTTGTGTGTCTTCAGTTGTTTGTCATTTCTGGTATCTTTCACTAAGCGGATCTGTCAGTCTTCCTGTATTTTCTTCAGGAGTATTTTACCTCTCGTTTTTTCATATTTGGGTTTTCCTTTATCCATCTGGAATCTATTTAGATACAGCTTTGCTTCTTTTCCAAATGGATAGACTTCAGAAATTTGTCAATGAATCAAGGCTCAGGATTAATTACCTCAACTCCAAGGCCACACCGCCCACTAGGCTGGGAATTCATCTCTATTTTATTTCCTTTTTCAGAGTGTGCCCAGCTAATAAGCTCATTGGAGCTGAGTGGGGACCCAGGACTTCTTCCCAAAGGATGCAATGCCAGCAACAGAAAATGCTGGAAATTTAATGAAACTTCTTCCCATTTACAAGGAAGTGTCTCCCTCCTTCCCACAGAGAGAAACTGCCCTCTCCCGTGTTACCACAGAAAATCCAAGGTCTCTTCCCACCCCTCCCAACATTTTTGTATTCTGCTCAGTGCCAGACAGCCAGGGCACACTGAGGCCAGCGTCTCCCACAGTTCCTCCAGTGTGGGCCAAAGAATCATCTGTATTCTTGCAAATTCAGCATTTCATGAATGTTTGCCCAATGACTTCCACCAAATGATGAGTCCCTCTAAGGTCATGGTCATTTCCTTCAGTTTCTGGCTGAGTGAGCAGCAGGGCCTGGAGGGATGGTGTGCTTAATCCAGTTTTCTGTATTTGCATAAAGGTACCTACCCACCCACTAACCTGTTGTATTCTTACTCCTTCAAAACATAGCCTAATTGTCTGCTGTGAAGTCTTCTGGCACATTTACCCCAGAGGACACCCCTTCATAGACTGCCCTACGCATGGTTTCATTATAGCACTTTATCACTTTTAATGCAGGTATTTAACATTCTGGAATTTAAGAGCAGACCATAAACAGATGAACCTACAATTATTTTTAGATTTTATTTATTTATTATTAGAGAGAGGGGAAGGAAAGTAAGAGAAAGATTAATGTGTGGTTGTCTCTCATGCGCCCCATACTGGGGACCTGGCCCACAACCCAGGCATGTGCCCTGCCTGGGAATCAAACCGGTGACCCTTTGGTTCACAGGCTGGCACTCAGTCCACTGAGCCACAGCAGCCAGGGCTTGATCCTACAATTTGACATGCAGAGGTGAACAGGGACAATTAGAGGCTTCTCCTACAAGTTTTAAATTGGATTCTGACAGTCTGAAACACTTATCTCATGAATCTTGGCCATCGCTGCACCTTAAAACTGCCTGGGAAGCTTAAAAAAAAAAAAAAAAGCAGCAACAGCAACGTAGATGCTGATTTAATTGGTCTGGCATGGGACCTGATCATTCTGAGATTTAAAGGCTCGCTCGTGATTCTTACGTTCAGTTGGCATTGAGAAACCCTGCATTAGCTGAATCGTGTGAATTCAGGGGCTGGAGAGTAAGTAGTACATCCATCCATGCAAACTAAAGCGTAGGAGGTCAGATGGGAAGGAAGATCGTGTAACCACTGAGGGGTGTGACCAGGGCCTCAGCTCCTGGCAGCTTCATGACCCCCGTTCTCACGAGAGCTGACTGCCGTAGGTCTCTGAGAGCGCCCCTTAATTACTTCTCACAGCCATCTAGTGAACACCTAGGCAGCAGTTATCTGGGATTGAGATTCTAGATTGTAATTATTTTACATTATGTGGGAACCATTTTAATAAGTTTTATTGTTTTTTTTTCTTGCACTGTTTTATGGATCTCTCTTCCCTTTTGTTGGATGTTGTTATTGTGTGGGGCTGTGTCCTAGAGTGATTCAGAAAAGATCTGAGAAAGAATTTGATGCTTGTTCTGGGGACCCTTTCAGTCTGAAGATAGAGTGTTGAGTTTTATAACATTGTCTTCTCTTTCTTTGACTGTTTCCTCCCCTCTAATTCTGTGTGCTGGAATTCTGGAATTCTCTGTTGGGTGGATAAGGGGGATTCTGGATCTGAGCACTGTATTTCTTAACCGAACTCTGGTTTCCTTTCTGTTTCCTTCTGCCCTCCTCAACAGTATTTTCCAGCTTGTTAATTTAACCCCAAGTTGGATTCATTTCTTTTATGGAGTCATCTAATGAGGTTTTTTAATGGTTTTAGTGCGTTTTATTTCTAATGCATTTTCCTTATAGCCTGCTTTGATTTTGTGAATGCAGTTTCCTTTCATATTCATTTTTGAGATGAATAATATTTTATTTTTAAGCCTTTGTGCTATTAATAACTCTCTCCTCAGCTGTTGGGGCTTTTTTCTTTTATTTATTTGGTACTTCTCTTTCACACTGTTGGTTTCCCCCTAAATGTCTTATTTTTGGTTGTGCAGAAGATTCCACATTTGCCTGCGTGTGAATGCTGTTTCTGTCTATCACAGCCTCCAGTGGGTGTGGAGTAGGGGCAGAATTTGCTGCTGGATGTATATTCTGTCGGTTTGTCTTCGGAATGGGCCCTTCAGCCTCCAGAGCGGAGCTCACTGCCTTAGCTGCTGATTTCCATTGCTCAGCACAGGCTAAGACTCAGGAGGAAGCCATCCCATGTGGCCCCTCTGAATGCCACTCCCCCGGCACTCTGACACTTCCCCAGAGCCCACTTCCTTCTCAGACCCATTGGCTCTGGGCTGGGGCCCCTTTTTCACCTTTTAGCCCGTTCCCATCTGTCTTCTATCCGCATATCCCAACTAAATTGTTGTTGTTGGAGGCGACTAGCGCATCTCTCTTGCCAAATTAATTTTTTTTAAGGGCAGTGCTGTTTTCATTCAACATTCCCTTACCAAAAAAAATAAATAAATAACTAGAACATGTGTGCAGAACTAGGAAGGACCCCCAGTCCCCCACCTTCAGCCCTACAGGGGCCCTCAGGGCAAGGCATATGGTGGCTCCACACAGGAGGCCTGGCCTGGACTTGGCCAGCACTGCCCACCCAGAGCCTCCTCCCCACTGTGAATCGCAGGCTCAGGTCAGGCCTCCTGACATTGGGCTTCCCCTCTGCCCTGCCATGAGGTCCTCCATGGGTCAGACTGCTGTGGATACTTCCTTCTACCCAGCTAACCAGGAAGGTGGTAAACAGAAGTGGCTTGAGTAAGAGTGGGCCACCCTGGAAATGGGTAGGCTGTCCCTGAGCCAACAAGGCCCCTAAGGAGGCCAGAGCGGCTTCCCAAGCGAGAGCCAAGGCTGACGGGACCCAGGCTGTGGCACCAGGCAGGGAGCATGCTGAAGGGGCTCAGGCATGCTCTGTGGGGCCAGGGCCACTAGCATGGGAGTGGGCAGGGGCAGCGGCCTGCAGGGGCCTAATGCTGGGCCCTGGGATGTCAGCAGAGAGGCCAAGAGGCCATCAGCAGGGTCTGTGTCAAGGTCCAGCCTCCAGTAAGCTTTGCAGAGAAGCAGATTGTTAGCTTCACAAAGACTCAAGCTTTTCCACCACCCAGGGAGAGATGGGAGCCAGGGGAGGGAGAGCCAGACAGAAGCCGCGTTAAGAAAACAGCGCCCCACACCTGCCTCTCCCCTCTGTGCCAGCGCCCTGTCAGTCAGGCCTCCCGCTGCACCAGGTCCTTCAGCATCCTAAAGGGCGGGGCTGGCCAGTACCAGCTTATGCAGGTCTGTGACTCCAGCAGGTCCCTCCACTCATCTGGCAGGTGTCTGACCTGTTACATGGCTGTCCTAGCCCCTGCTGCCACCTGCATCCTGGCTTCAGCTGCCCTCCTCTGGCTGGGAGTGGCCAGCCTTACCACAGTGGCAGCCAGCATCCCAGGCTCACTGGTCTCTCATGGTTCCTACACTTTGCATGGACCCTGAGTGCAGAGACCTTATTTCTGGGTCTGGGCCTTGATCAGGTGACAGGAACAGAGACCCCTTGTTCTGTCTTGTGCCACGGCACCAGCTGTGCCATCACAAAGCAGCCCCTCGATCAGCCCCCCATCTCACCAGCATACTGCTGGGGGACCTGCTATGAGGGCTCACAAAGGCTGTGGGGGGTGCAGGCTGACCGGCCCTTGTCTCCCTCGCATCCTCCTGCAACCTGCCCTGCCTCTGGCTCCCACTCCCAATGCTCAGTCTCAGAAACCATCCCTGTCACAGAGCAGTGTCCTGAGGACAGCAGAGGGTGAGAGGCAGTCAAAGAGCAAATCAGCAGTTAAAAGCAGGCATCTCTTGCCAAATTTAAAGGGATCAAACTGACCACCCATCTGTGAGACTTTTCTTGTCCCCTGGGATCCCGTAGTGCCCTGAGGCTACTCTTTCTTGGCCTCCCTTCCTGAACAACCTTTCAGGTCAACCTCCCACTGTAGACCCTGAGCTGACCTTGGCCATCTTCCTACTCTTCATTCTCTGATTTACTCTCTGATTTAAGACGTTTAGCATAACATGCCCAGAGGTGAACTTTCTGATCCTTCCTCACCAGTCTTCTCCACATCACTGATTGCAGCATCATGCCACCAGTTCCAAGCCCCTGCTCTCCCTTCACATCCAAAAGGCAGCCCTGCACCAAACCCCAGCACTTACAGCTTCAGGCTGCGCCACCACCGCTGCCACACTTGTCCTAACCATCGCAGTCTCGCCTGACTGTTTTAGTTGATTTGGGCCTCTCTACAATCCACAAAAAGTCCGGAGGAGACCTTTAAAAATCTTAAGTTAGTTTGAGTCTGTTTACTTATCTCATATCCAGTGGTTTCCCATTGTATCCAAAATAAACACCAGGGGGCCTGGCCGGGTGGTTCAGTTGATTGAGGAGTCCTGTACTCCAAAAGCTTGTGTGTTCGATTCCTGGTCAGGGCATATACCTGGGTTGCAGGGTCGATCCTCGGTTGGGGCACACACGGGAGGCAACTGATTGATGTTTCTCTCTCTCTCTTACCCTTCCTCCCTCTCTAAAATCATTAAACATATCCTCAGGTGAAGATTTAAAATTTGTTTTAATTAAATAAATACCAGGGTTGTCTTTGTATTCATTTTACTTTTTTTCCTATCCTCACCCAAAGACATTTTTTTTCATTGCTTTTAGAGAGAAAGAGGGAGAGAAAGTTTAGAGAGAAAAGAAGGGAGGGAGAAATCGAGGGGGGGGGAAACATTGACATGAGAGAAACATTAATTGGTTTCCTCTCATATACGCCCCCACCAGGGACTGAACCCACAACCTAGGCAATTCCCTGACTGGGAATTGAATCTGCGACCTTTTGGTCTGCGGATACACCCTCCTGACCGAACTACACTGGCCAGAGCCTCTCCATACTCATTTTATGCTGCTCTGTGCTCCCACTACATTGTCACCTTTTGTTCTTCAAAAGCACCAAGCTTTTTCCCACATCACAGCATATGCACACATTTTTCCTTTGTTCTAGAACATACTTCTTCCTACCTTCCCCTGTGTACTTTTATTCATTGCTTGGTTTTTCCCAACAGCAGCCAATTGTCTGACACCAGCTGGGTGTCCTGCAGTTCATTTTGTTTCTGACAGTCCCCGGAGCTGGCATACACCCCCTCGGGGAAGGGCTCAGTGTGGGAAAGCTGCCCCCACTTCATACCTCAACTACACACTCAGGGGGTTCCAGTGGACTTCCCCCTCCTCCATTTGACAGTTTTCTAGAATGACTCACAGTACCCAGGAAAGCACTATACTTGAAATTAAGTTTTATTATAAAGAATACAACTCAGGAACAGCCAGATGCAAGAGATGTATGTGTATGGGCAAGATACGGGGGTGGGAGGAGAATACAGAGCTTCCATGTCTTCTCTGCGCATGCCAGCCTCCCACAGCGCATCAGTGTGTTCACCAACCCACAAGTTCCCCAGACCTCATGCCACGTTCTATTTTTCATGGGTTCGTTGCACGGGTATGATCAATGAAATCGCTGGTCTTTAGTGACTGAACTCAGTCTTCTGCCCCTCTCTTTCCCTGAGAGTCTAACCCCCAAATCGGCGGATTGGTTTTTCTGGCAATCAGCCTCCATCCTGAAGCCGTTTAAGTCCTTTTCTCTCTCTAATCACCATTAGCATACAACAGATGCTCCTGAGTTACATCTTAATAGGCCTATTACAAAAAGCAGTTCATTCAGACTTGGAAAGCCCAGTCACTTCTTTTATCATACCCTTCTGAATTGTATAAATTGCTTCTTACAAAAAACCAGGAAACAGTTTTAAAGTTTTTAAATCAAAATAAAAATATAATTCATTCCTTTCTAATGCTGGGTAATATTTGTAAAGATAAACCACAGTTTGCTATTTACCTCTTGGTGGACATTTGGGTTCCCAGTTTTGGGTTATTACAAGTAAAGCTGTTTATTATACCATATTCATCCTTCAAATCGTGCACCATGTCATCTCTGCAAGATTCTGTCCTGGAAGCCCAAAACTAAATTGTCTGCCCTTGTTCTGCTTTCCCATAAACTAGATTATTTTCCATCATGGTACCTCACATAATTTTTTACTTGCAGAATATCTGTGTCCACTGTTAGACTCTATGCTTCAACAGAGCAGGACACTGTCTCTTGTTTGCTGCCATACACACACATGCGCATACCTGTGAACATGTAACATATGAGCTCATATATATGTGGGAAGTAAACTAGAACTAGGCTTTCAGGAAAAGTAGTTATGAGGAGCCATAGGTACCGAGCACTCTGAGGGAGAAAAGCTGGCGGTGCTGGTTGAAGGCTCGAGTTTGGGCAGAGGCTCCAGTTAACGGGTCTGCTCATGAGATGACCCTGCTGCCAAGTACCAGGCCAGTGAGGAGCAGTCATTTCTGTTGGTCAGTGGAAGATTGATAGACACCATCAGCATTGATTAGGGGAGCATCTTCAGGGGCCACGGATGGTGTTTTCTCCACTTCTCCCTTTTGAAGATGGCACCTTGGGGAAAGAATCCAGAACTTTGGTTTTTCTGGATTTTGTTTAAGAACTGGGAATGGTGAGCTTTTAGCTGTGAGTAGAGTCCTTTTCATGAGCATGAAGAAGATGTTTTTACAGAGCAAGTTAACCAGATCCAAAAGGATTTACCCGAAACACAACGGGGGGAGGAGGAAGGGAATCCAGATTAATCCTCAGCACTCTGAAGCACAGCTCATATAGTACAGAAAAGAAAATCAGAGTTGGAGCAAAGCAGGGAAGTGGGGGGCGCTCAGTGATTCAAATGAGAAAATCAGCATGAGGGGAGTTGGAAAAAGTACTTCCAGAATCTAACACAGGGAAGTCAAGTCTAGATTCTGACAAATTTAGTAAGACTTGTTTGTGCCTTAACAAGTGCTTCTCCAGACTTGAGTAGGAGCCTTGTGTACAAGAGGGAAATACGACACCCACTCACTTGCTCTGAGAATCAAATGAGTAATATATGTGAAGGGGCTTTGCTTCTCCTGGTGCGGTTGGGATGATGACTGTTATTAGTAAGAGGAGTGACAGACTAACACTCAGAAAATCCATGTGGTTGAGGTTAGAGGTGCCTTAGAGGGCAGCATTTGCTTGAAAATAAAGAGGAAAAACAGGTGATGTCATGCCACCCAGCCAAAAGGAAAGACTGTAATGGGAATTTCCTGATGTAGACGAGTCATGTTTCCATAAAACCTAATTATCTCAATTGCTACTGAGACTCTTGCCAGATTGACAGCAGACATTTAACAAATCCATGGCTTGTTGACCATTTCACTTTCTGGAATGTAAAAGTGATACAGGATCCTGCCACTCTGGGCCTAATTCTGACCAGAATGGTGAAGTGTAAATCGCTGGAACTCGGGAAGAAGCGGCAATGTCTCTTTGTTCAGGTTGGCTGGGAGGTCAAGACAAAGTCATGAAATTCGTGTGTAGTTTAAGGAAGGCTAGACTTGGAAGCACAGGAAAAGGCCATTCTTTTTTTCTTTTTTTTTTCCCCCTAGTTACAGTTGACATTCAATATTATTTTATATTAATTTCAGGTGTACAGCATAGTGGTTAGACAAAGAAAATTGAAGTACCCTTGATAATTGATAATTGATAAAAATTCAAGTACCCCTTGATAATTCAAGTACCCACCTGGCACCATACAGAGGTATTACAGTATTATTGATTGTAGTCCCTATGCTGTACTTGACATCCCTGTGACTATTTTGTAACTACCAATTTGTTCTTAATCCCTTCACCTTTTTCACCCAGTCTCTCTCCCCTCTGGCAGCCATCAGTTCACTGTGTCTGTGAGTGTGTTCTGTTTATGTCGTTCTTTAGATTGTACATATAAGTGAAATCACATGGTATTTGTCTTTCTCTGTCTGACTTATTTCACTTAGCATAATACCCTCAAGGTCCATCCATGTCGTTGCAAATGGTAAGATTTCGTTCTTCTTTATGGTGAAGTAATACTCCATTGTATATATGTACTACAGTGTTTTTATCTACTCATCTATTATTGGCACTCGGGTTGCTTCCCATAGCTTGGCTATTGTAAATAATGCTGCAGTGAACATAGGGGTGCGTATATCTTTTCAAATTAGTATTTTGGGTTTCTTTGGATATATACCCGGAAGTAGAATTGCTGGGTTAGGTTATAAGGCAGTTCCATTTTTAATTTTTTGATGACCCTCCATACTGTTTTCCACAGTGGCTACATTAATTGGCATTCCCACCAACAGTGTACGAAGGTTCCCTTTTCTCCACATCCTTGCCAACATTTATTGTTTGCTGACTGTAAATGATAGCTGTTCTGACAGGTATGAGGTGATGTCTCATTGTGGTTAATTTGCATTCGCTGAGGATTAGTGATGTTGAGCATCTTTTCACCTGTCCCTTGGCCATCTGTATGTCAGGCCCTCTGCCCATTTTTAAATGGATTGTTTCTTTGGTGTTGTGTTGCATGAGTTCTTTATAAATTTTGGATATTGACCCCTTACTGGATGTATCATTGGTGAATATCTCCATTCAGTAGGTTGTCTTTTCATTTTGTTGTATGTTTTTCTTTGCTATGCAAAACCTTTTAGTTTCATGTGATCCTGTTTATTTATTTGTTTTTGTTTTCCTTGCCCAAGGAGTTGTATCAGGAAAAATATTGCTAAGAGAGATGTCAGAGAATGTACTGCCTATGTTTTAAGAAGACCATTCTTTAATGGCCTCAACCTCTGGAAGGAAAGCTGAGGACTCTAGAAAAATAATATTCTGTCCTGGCTGGTGTGGCTCAGTAGATTGAGTGCCAGCCTGCAAATCAAAGGGTCACCGATTCGATTCCCAGTCTAGGACACATGCCTGGGTTGCAGGCCAGGTCCCCAGTAGGGGGCATGTGAGAGGCAACCACACATTCATGTTTCTCTCCCTCTCCTCTCTCTCCCTTCTCCCCTCTAAAAATAAATAAATAAAATCTTTTTTTAAAAAATAGTATTCCAGCTTCACAATTATAGGTGAGCTGGTGAGAAATAAGCAGAAGTCTATTTCTCTGAGGTTTTAGACAAATTGTAAGTTTTCAAAAGACACATGCAAAAACATGGAAAGAAAGACCTAGAATCAAGGCATAGATTTTTGACATCTCAGATAGACAGGAACAGGTTTAGAACCAAAAAGGCTGAAGGATTCTTGGTTTCTCCTTAGATACGGAGCTGACAGAAAGTAAGGGACCCTTAGCCTGGGTCAGTGTCCTAGTATTGAAAGAAATACTTTTTTTTTTTTTTTAATCCTCACCTGAGGACATTTTTTCATAGCTTTTGGAGAAAGAGAAACATTGATGCAAAAGAAAAGCATAGATTGGTTGCCTCTTGTACATGCCCAGACAGGGAACCCGGACCAGGGATCAAACCCGCAACCTAGGTTTGTGCCCTGACCAGAATTGAACCTTCAGCCTTTCCATTACAGGACAGTGCTTCAACCAACTGAGCCACACCAGCCAGGGCTTGAAAAAAATACTTTAAGAATGATCTTTGAATAACATCAGCAAAATGTTAATAATTGTCCAAGTTAAATAATGGACATATAGGAATTAACTAGATTGTTGTCTCTATTTCTGTGTATGATTAGAATTTTTCAGGATGCTTTTTTAAAATTACATTTGCGTTGAAAAACAGAGAGAACCATTGATAAGAGGGACTGTAATAGGATGAACACTGAGCCACAGCCCCACCTGTAGCAAAGTTAGTGGTAGGAAAAAACGAAGGGAGACGTACTGGCGAGCACCACCTTTGTTGAAATAACCAGTAAATTCTCCATTGTTGTATTATCCTAGAAGAAATCACATGTATCAGCTTTGAGGGACAAGCACTGCATGTTGATATGCTCTTTGTGTCCCTTCTAAAAACTAGAACAGGGGGAAGGAACAGCGTTGTTCGTATTTTCAACAGGTCTGCATTGAAGACAGAAGCCCCACCCCGGCCTCAGGGGAAAAGGGACACTATGAGCCTTGTATTGAGAGGGTAGTTCCAGGAGCAGCCTCTGGGTGGCACTAGGGTCCTCACCTCTGAGGCCAGCCCTGTCCCAAGCTGCAGCAACAGTGTCCTGACCAGCTGAGAAGCGGTTCTCATTCACTTCATGTCTTGTGGATTTGCTGCCTCCTTGTGTTTATCTGTTAGAATAAAAACAGCAAAAAGTGGGATTATGCATGGAAACAAAAAAAGACTGAGGTTGCTTTTCTCAGACTCCTTTATTGCTCCTTTTTGTCCTCCCCAAATTTTCAATGTTGGTGTGGCCACAGGAGCTCCAAACCCAAAATGGGGAGCTCCTTAAGTGTTCGTGATGTTCCAAAAAAACCGCCCGGAGCACTGGCAGATGAGGACATGCCGTTTACTACTCACATTACAGGGGAGCTCACCAAAGGCAATGGGTCGGTGTGAGAGAGACTGTGCCTCCTCCAGTCTGAGGCTCGTTATTAGGCATCTCAGACAAAGGAGGCTCGTGTCCTACACGTGACTCGAAACTGCGTTACCTCAGTGTGTAAAAGGGTCCAGAAGCAGTCACAGGACAAGAAGCCATTCCCAAAATGAGATACGAGGGGAGGTAGAATCCATTCCCAAAACAGTACACATTCCTTCTGGCCAGTGGCCATCTGGCCAGCCCTCAGTCATGGGAGGTGGACAGGCTATGTCCACTGACCCCACAGTTGTGGTGCCCCCTAGACCTTCTTATGTACTTGTATTCAATCCCTTGGTGACCTCATCCAGATTGATTACTTCCAATACTGCACCTCCAAGTCTTTGCTCACATGTCACCTTCTCAAGAAGTAAGACCCATGTGACCATTCTGCTTTAGAATGCCACTGGTACCCCTTACGCTTACCATCTTTTCTTTCTGTAGCATTTACTACGGTCTGACATGCTCTTTTATGTTGGTTTTTTATATCGTTTCCTGTTTGTCTCCACCTGCTGGAATGTAAACTCCCCACGGTGGGGACAGTGGGCTTTTGCTGTGTTCATTGATGTACTCCATGAGCCTAGACCCGGACCTGTCCCAGTAAAGTACTGATAACAGGAAAACAGAGACTGTCGGGAAGGAAGAAGGACCACCAGTGTCAGAGAGGACCAGCAGATAGTTACTGACAGCTCTCTGCTAAGTGAAGACCCTGGAGCCCCTTGCCTTTTGTCAGGATACCAGAGGAGGGGTTTGCACACTCTTGCATCTTGGGGAAGTGATGAGATGTCTGAACCTTGAGGTTTCTATTTGTGAAAGGGCCAAAGTTTAGTCATCCTAACATCTTAGAGTGAGTGCCCTTCTCCAGCCAGCCTGGGAAGCCTGCCTTGGGGTCAGTGCTTGGGTGCGCTGAGGCTGCCATTTGCAAAGCCGACCCCATCCTGCAAACGCGGAGCTCAGCAGGAGGGTGCTTGATGGCGCAGGCTGAGAGCATCATATCTGTGTGTAACACTCCACAATGATACTCAGCAGCAAGCCCCTTTCACAAATTAGTGAGTGAAAATGCCAGTTTTAAAATTACTTCAGCAATTATCTAAGAGGTATATTTGTTCAGCTCATTAACCCTTTTAACCAGAAGTCAGTTCATGGCTATTATAGCTTTTCAAACCACTGAGTGCCCAGTTTACAATTGGGAGAGCACTGAAATGACTTGGAATTATGTGACCACTGGGGGTTAGTCTCGCCTGATACTTTGAAGAAAGTTCCTAGCTTGAAGTTGATCATTTTACTTATAAAAAAATGTATGAATTTCTTTGTAAATGTATAGTTGAATATATGTTATGATATATAAGCTTATTTCTTCTGCACTTACCCTTCTTATCAAGTTACTTTAAAACTAACTTTCTTCCTATTTTTAGACTTTACCAGTGAATGTTTGCCAATTTAGATTAAATAGCATGCTATTCTTTGTCATAGTCATGTGAGCATTATTTTTCTTACGTGGGGTAAGCCATGGTGGGCTGCTGCGTTGAGGCCCAGTGGGAGGTCAGTGCTCTCAGGTACCTTCTGGGGACAAGACAGTCCAAAAGGTTGGGTCAGGAAGCTCAGCTTTTCAAAGTCTTGTCACACTTTGCTTCCTGTGAATGGACATGGTTGTGATTTCTCATCAGAGAGGAGCTCAGGGTAGGTGTTTGGGGGATCGCTTCCCTGCCTGGCCTGAAATGTGGATGATAGTGGTGCTGCCTCTGGGGGCTGGGATAATAACTCGGTACTTTCCTTTCTCACAGTTGTTTCCTCTCTTTGCTCCTGGTGGCTGCTGTGGTTTGGAAGATCAAACAAAGTTGTTGGGCCTCCAGACGCAGAGAGGTAAGCCTCAGTGGGTAAAGATAAGCGAATCCTTGTAAGAGCTTTGCCATTCTACACACTCTCCTTAAGCATGCCAGTGTTAGCGATTTAGTGTTACTTGAGGGACATATCCACAGTGAGAATAATGCCACCCTTTCCACAGATGGTCAGCAGACTGCAGGTGGTGCTATGTAGAGTGTAAGTAATTCTGCCCTGCATGGTCTTCACTTTCTGAAAGGAAACTCCGGTATCGACTTAAAGGTGTTGGTTTTACCTGTCCTTCCAGAACACTGGTCCTTAACTCAGGCTGCAGATCTGAGGGCTCAGTAGCACAGGCTTCACAAGAGCCTTTGCTAAGAATGAGAGTAAAATCAGCCATTTAAGCATCTCAGAACTGTCTCATTATTCAAGGAAAGCTAAATATGTATCTAATTAAGTTTTTTATTGAGTTTTATTTCTTAATAAGTCTTGATGTATTTCCAAAGTTTCATTACAAAAGTGAGGAGTCAAGCAAATATTTAAAATAGACAAGTCAAATAAATACAATTGGTTAAAAGTTACAGCATAAGAACTTTGAACAGAATAACAATAAAAAATGATTTAAAAATTAAGTAAAAAAAGAACTTTGTTTATTGCAACTTTCATTTGTTAATACTCTGCCTTCTGGTCATCAGGTATTGCACTGTTACTAATGGAAATACAGTGAGATGTAGACGTATATGCACTCTTTTGTTTTCTGTGTCTACTCATGCCTTTTTTTCCTCTATAAAAATCAATCTATGGCCCTGGCCGGTGTGGCTCAGTGGATTGAGTGCTGGTCTGCAAACCAAATGGTTACTGGTTCGATTTCCAGTCAGGGCACATGCCTGGGTTGCAGGCCAGGTCCCCAGCAGGGAGCACCTGAGAGGCAACCACACATTGATGTTTCTCTCCCTCTCTTTCTCCTCCCTTCCCCTCTGCCTAAGAATAAATAAATTTTTTTTAAATCTGAAAAATATCAATCTATAGGCAAGATTTGGAAGAGAGTGGAATATCTAAAACCAAAACTCAGAAGCATCCAGCACTGTTGGTGGAACGTTAGTGTGTGTGATGGGGTTAAGTTAGGTTCCAGGACATGGGCTCTCCCTAAGGCCAGGACACCTTTTCTGACCCATGTAAAGGTGATGTTCTCATAGAGGTAATGTTGCATCCTCTTTGTTTTCATTTTAAAAATTCAGTGGATAACGTATTCAGAGGATTCTCCGATAGCTCTGTTACCAAGATATTTTAAAGTCCCAGTGAATTGTAAATATTCTGAAAAAAATGCAAGTTGTCCAAATGGAGTGAGAAAAGAGTAGGAGGCACAATACAGTAGTAACCAGGGAAGAGGGAATTGAAAATTTGTCAAAATATTATTCTCTCCATAATGGGCATTATTAGACCCAGCGAGTTTCAATTTGAGATGAGCTCATGTTGGTTATATTAGTCTGTTCCTCCTTGGGTGGTCATGAGAATTATTTTCAAAACATATAGCAAAAGATAAGATGAGAAGTTTTAAGAGGCCTAAATCACCCTGGCTGGGCAGGTCATTGGTTGGAGTGCCGTCCCGCTCTAACGCTGAGGTGGCAGGTTCGAACTCTGGTCAGGGTGCCCACAGGAAGCAGACGTTGAATGCATAAAGAAGTGGGACAACAACAATGATGTCTCTCTCTCGCTCTCAGATAAAAGAAACAAACAAAATTTTGGAAAGTCCTAAATTGCGCATGAAAACCTTGAAACTGATACCTGAGAAAGGTAGCACCAAAAAATAAAGGCCAGTAAAAAATAAAAGTCAATAAAAAAATAAAACCTAAATTTTTAGTAGTAGCTAAGTAATCATTTAATCATTTTGGAATTCAACACCAATTCCTACTTGAAAAATAAAATGTTAGTAAACTCAAAAATAATACCTCCTTTACACTTCGAAGATAACCAACACCATTTATGACAAAAAAATACCAAAGGTTGTACCGATAACATAAAGACATTACTCATAGTAAGAGCTGACATTCGAGCATTCCTAAGTTCTAGACACCGTCCTAAGAGGTTTCTGTAGGTTAACTGATTGAACTCTATGAAATAGTTACTGGCATCAGCCGTATTTCACAGGTAAAGGAATTGAGGCCCAGAGAGGTGTAACTCACCCATCATCACACAGTTTCCTAGAGGCTGAACTGGGCTTTAAACCTGGAACTTCAGCCTTTACAGACTGTCTAATTGTCATTTTGTCCTCATAGTCACGTAATTTTATTCTGGATGTTCTAGACTGCACTGAGAGAAAGAGAAGTAAGTTCTGTTACTAGTGAAAGGGTACAAAATTATTTTCAGGTAAGATTATTGAAATACAATATAGTAAATATTTACTTGCATAAAAATTAATCCTGAAGTGTATAAAGAACTAAAAAATGAATAAGACAGAAGACAACCAAGTGGAAAATAATTACAACATACATGAAAGAAAATAAGGAAAAGATGAACACTTTTGAAGAAAGGGTTTTTTTAGAAAGTATGCTTATTATGCACTTGATCAACCAATAAACTAAGTTCTTACCCTTGTGATTTCAGATGTTTCTATTACTGTGAATCTGACCCTTCAGAATATATTTCATCATTTCTAACCAGTTAGTCATGGCTTAACCCTCTCAGAACTGTAGAAGAGATGATGTGATGTTATTTATAACAACAAAAACAATAGCAGCCAGCACTGCATAAGTCCCTGCTACCCACAGGTCGTTCTAGTGCTTTTACGCACACTCTCTCCTGCACTCTTCGTAAAGGAACTCGAATGGGACCTGGACGAGGGTGTTACTGTGGCTCCAGCACTTAGAGTAGCACGCGACCCAGAGTAGGTTGCTGCATATATTTGTTGAGTAAATAGACGAACAACTTTATGAGATGTAAGAATCTTCATATTGATATTTAAAAATATATATTTAGCATAAAAATGCCCTTCTAAAACAGCCATGATCTCTCCAGCCCAAGATTTTCAGTCCTACAGTAGTTCCAAGGGGATGGTTTGAAGTAAGGCTTCTGAGACAGGACCCAAAGCTGCAACAGCATGGCCAGATCTCTGATACCCTTGCTGACACATGACTGACCACCTGCCCCTGTGCTAGACACTGTTCTAGTTAAAGGATCTCGTTTGATCCAACTGACACACTTATGGCAGTAAAAACCCATTTCAGAGAGGAAGGAACTGAAGCCCAGAAACTTGAAACACCTTTTTCAAGGTCATACAACTGAAGAGCGATGGAGCGGGATTCACATCCAAGCCTCCCTAAATCCAGAGCTCCTGCTTGTCCCTCTAACTCTGCAATACTTCACGCTTGTTTGTGTTTTGAGCTTACACCACCTCTGTGTATAGAGCTTTTTCCATTCCTACCTGCTGTGTAACAAGGGACGGGTTTTTGTGGCTGTACAAATACTTTGTTCAGGTTTCAGCAGGAAAAAAAAGCCTGGCTTTAATCTAGTAATAAAAATAGGAAGAGATAGGGCTATATCATTTATGTATTTACAGCAGGCATTGTATCCATACTAAAATATTTATCTCTAACAGATAAGGATTTTTTCTTTAATATAGTACTTTAATACTGTGACCATATCCAACAAGATTTAATAATTCCTAACATTATCTAGTACCTGGTTCCTATCCAAGTTCCCCCAACTGTTGTAAAAATATTTTGGCTTTGATTCATTTGAATCAGGGAAGATGAGATATTTTTAATATATAGTGTTCTCTGATAAAATCCCCTCAGTAGTCACTGCATTAATGCTTGCTATGTTATTTCTCAGCAACTTCTTCGAGAGATGCAACAGATGGCCAGTCGTCCCTTTGCCTCGGTAAATGTTGCCTTAGAAACCGATGAAGAGCCTCCTGATCTTATTGGGGGGAGTATAAAGGTGAGAATGTGATTACAAAGTCACTACAACTTAATTTGTCAAAACTCATGCTTCTGAGTCTGGGAAATCTGAGAGAGCAAGAACTTTATCCTGTGGCCTCTTACGTTTTCCTCTCTCTTTTTTATAATAAGCCAACATAGCAAAGTTGCCATGTATTCTTTGCTTTCACTTTCTAGTCTTCAATTAATGTTACTAAGAAATCTCATGTTTAAGGGGATTTTAAATGATTTGTCTGATATTCTATGACATAATACTTTAAAACTTAATAAAGCTAAACTGAACCATTGTTCTTTATAAGTATTTGGGGAGATTTTTTAAAAGGGACAGAATCATAATTCACTATGAATTCCATAGAAAATAAATATTTCTGACCCCCTTCAAATGATGAGAAAAGTAGTAAGACTTTCTGTTTTAACAAAATGATGATATATTGCAGATACTTTGGGAAAACAGCTCTTTATCCTGAACAAAACATACTTACTAAAGCATTACCGAGCTCACAGGCAGTAGGTAATATTTTCAGGGATCACTCTCCTTTCCCTGATCAGAGAAAGAACAAGCTGTGAAGCAAAACCAGAACCATGAGTGGTCTAAGGTAGTTCCCCAAAGACAAGAGAGATGTGCCTTCATGAATAAGAGTCAGCAACAACAGGCGGTGGATTTAGACGGGACTTCAAATGTTGGAATTGATATCTAAAGAATGTAAGATACCTACGTATGAAATGTTTAAAGAAATAAAAGTTAGACCCTGGCTGGTGTGGCTCAGTGGATTAAGCACTGGCCTGAAAACCAAAGTGTCGCCAGTTCAGTTCTCAGGACACATGCCTGGGTTACAGGCCAGGTCCCCAATATGGGGCACATGAGAGACAACCACACATTGATGTTTCTCTCCCTCTGTTTCTCCTTCCCTTCCCCTCTCTAAAAATATGTAAATAAAATCTTTAAAAAATAAGCAAAAAAGATGGAAGCATAAAGATGCAGAAGCCACAAGAGTCAAGCATAGCCAAGCATATCTGAAAAACAACCAAATGGAATGATTCAAAATGGAAAGTACAGTAGTAGAAATTTTTTAAAATAACTCAGTTTACATGTTAAACATCACATGAGACACAAGTGAAGAGAGAGCTTTTGAACTGGAAGATGAATATGAAGAAATTACGTAGAATGTAGGAGACACAAGAAGATGGAAAATATGATAGATGATAAGAATATGGAGGATAGATGAGAAGATCTAACATATTATCAGAGTCCCAGAACAAATGAATGGAGGAGAGGCAGAATTCAAAGAGATAATTGAGAATTTTCTGGAATTGATAAAAGTCACAAAATATAGATTTAAGATGCAAAGCATATCACAAGCAGGATTAGGGAAGAAAGCAAAGGGAAGGCAGGAGAGAGAGAAAAGTACAGTTGGACTCATCATAGTGGAACTGTAAAACTCCAAAACAAAGAGAACATCATGAAATCATTTAGAGCCAAAAATGGTTACTACAGTGTGGAGAAATTAGAGCCTTGTGTGGTGTTAGAGGGAATTCGAGAGTGATGCAGCTGCTGTGAAAACAGTATACAGTATTGGTTTTTTATCAGAAAATGTAAGTAAAATAATCATACAATCCAGCAATTCCACTTCTGAGTATACACCCAAAAGAACTGAAAGCAGGGTTTCCAAGATACATTTGCACACCCATGTTCACAGAAGCATCATCCACAGTGGCTGAAAGATGAAAATAGCCCAGATGCCTTTGACGATGAGTAGATACACAGAACGTAATGTATACATGCAATGGAGTGTTATTCAGCCTAAAAAAAAAGAAATTCTGACACGTTACAACATCAGTGAACCTTGAGGACATTATGCTAAATGAAATAATCCAGTCAGAAGAAGACAAATGCTGTATGATTCCACTTATATGAAGTACCTCAAATAAGTCAGATTCATAGAGACAAAGTCGAACGGTGGTTGTCAGGCCGGAGCGGGAGGAGGGAGCGGGGAGTTACTGTTTGACGGGTATGGAGTTCCAGCTTTACAAGGTGAACACGGCTGTGGAGATGGTTGGTGATGATGGTTGCACAAAGATACGAATGCAGTTGATGCCACTGAACTGCATCCTAAAAGTAAAGATGGTAAGTTTTACGTTACAGGTATTTTTCTGCATTAAAAAATGACTAAGAGAACAAGAAAAGATCACCTACAAAGGAGTGACAAAGTGACAGCTGACTTTCCATAAGTTAATACTAGACCAGAAGAGAGTGGAAGAGTATCTTCAAAGAACTGAAAGAGAACTGCCAGCCTAGAAGAGTGTGCCCAGTAACTGCATTCCAAGAACAGGGATAAAATGAAGATAGATATCTTCTGATTAGAAGAAAAACAGAGTTTGCCCACAACAGATCTGTACAAAAGAAATGTCTAAAGGATGTGCTAGAAAGAAGGAAAACTACCCCAGGAGGATGGAAATATAAGGAATAGTGAGTAAATTAAAAGTGGGCATGTGCATAAATCTAAGCAAACATTGTCCTGGTAAACTAGTTATAATTTGTGGGATTGAAAAGAATAGACAGCCCTAGCCAGTGTGACTCAGTGGACTGAGTACCGGCCTGCAAACCAAAGGGTCGCTGGTTTGATTCCCTGTCAGGGCACATGACTGGGTTGCAGGCCAGGTCCCCAGTAGGGGGCACACGAGAGGCAACCACACATTGATGTTTCTCTCCCTCTCTTTCCCCCTCCTTTCCCCTGTCTAAAAAATATATATAAAATTTTTAAAAAGTTAAGAATGTAGACTTCTGGCCAAGATGGAGGCATAGGTGAACACACTGTGCCTCCTTGCACAACCAAAATTAAGGACAACAAAGATTTAGAAACAAGAAAACAACCAGAACCGAAAGAAAATTGAACTGTACGGAAGTGCAACCATTCATCCAGACCAGTAAGAGGGGTGGAGTCGTGGCAGGGAAAAGTGGAGGTTGGCAACCTGGGTGCACAGGCAGCAGCAGCTGGCAGACTCCAGGCGTGCAGGCAGTGGCTAGCAGACACCAGGTGCACAGGCGGCAACTAACGGACCCCAGGCACGGGGTGGCAACAGTGCAGACCCAGTGAGGCCGCGCAAGGTGGCTGGCTGACTAGGTGGTCCCACATTTGTGCGCAGATAATCCAGGCAAAGGGCAAGTGGCAGAAGGAACTGGAATCCAAGAGAGAGAGAGTGGAGCAAGTGCCTTTGTTCCCTCTCAGACCCCGCCCCCACATACAGCGTCAGTATCCAGTGACTGGGCTGCCCTGCCCTGGGGAACATCTAAGGCTCCGCCCCTGGCTACATAACAGCGGTAACCAGACCAAAAAAAAAACAAAATGGCTCAAACCGGAGAACAAATCAAAGCCCCAGAGCCAGTTTATCTAACTGACCAAGAGATAGCCAACCTATCAGATGCACAGTTCAAAGCCCTGGTGACCAGGATGCTCACAGAATTGGTTGATTTTGCTCACAAATTAGATGAACAAATGCAGGCTACAATAAGTGAAATAAAGGAAAACGCATGGGGAACCAATAGAGATGGGAGGAAAACTGGGACTCAAATCAATGGAGTGGACCAGAAGGAAGAAAGAAACAACCAAACAGAAAAGAAGGAAGAAACAAGAATTGGAAAAAATGAGGAGAGGCTTAGGAACCTCCAGGATATCTTTAAACATCCCAACATCCGAATTATAGGGGTACCAGAAGGGGAAGAGGAAGAGCAACAAGTGGAAAACTTATTTGAACAAATAATAAAGGAGAACTTCCCCAATCTGGCAAAGGAAATAGACTTCCAGGAAGTCAAGGAAGCTCAGAGAGTTCCAAAGAAGTCGGACCCAAGGAGGAACATACCACAGCACATCATAATTATGTTAGCCAAGATTAAAATGAAGGAGAGAATTCTAGAAGCAGCAAGGGATAATGGGACAGTCACCTACAAAGGAGTTCCCATCAGACTGTCAGTTGATTTCTCAAAAGAGACCTTCCAGGCAAGAAGGGGCTGGAAAGAAGTATTCCAAGTCATGAAAGTCAAGGACCTACATCCAAGATTGCGCTATCCAGCAAAGCTGTCATTTAGAATGGAAGGGAAGATAAAGTTCTTCCCAGATAAGGTCAAGTTAAAGGAGTTCATCATCACCAAGCCCTTATTATATGAAATGCTAAAGGGACTTATCTAAGAAAAAGAAGATAGAAAATAGGACAGTAAAAAGACAGCAAACTCACAGATATTAACAACCAGACCTAAGACAAAAGCAAACTAAGCAAACAGCTAGACCAGGAACAGAACCACAGAAATGGAGATCACATGGAGGGTTAGCAACAGGGGAGTGGGAGGAGGAGAGAGGGGGAAAAGGTACAGAGAATAAGTAGCATTGACAGTGGGTAGAAAATAGACAGGGGGAGGGCAAGAATAGTGTGGGAAGAGTAGAAGCTAAAGAACTTATGACACATGGACATGAACTAAAGGGGGGTAATGTGGGTGGAAGGGGGTTGCAGGGTGGAGGGGAATGAAGGGGGGAAATGGGACGACTGTAATAGCATAATCAATAAGATGTATTTTTTTTTTAAAAAAAAAGAGTGTAGATAAACCTAAGGTACTGAACAAGACCATTATGTCATACGTCGGCAGCATGGGACACAGTTGGTTAACCCTTACAGCACTTTCTTGACTCTCAGACACTGCACGCTGCCCCTCAGGCTGTTCTTGCTCACTGTTCTTTGTTCGGTCCTCTCCATCTCCCCAGCGCCTTTTAACCGTGGTGCACATCAGGCTCAGTCTTTGGGCCTCTTCTCACATCTTTTGCATCTACTCCTTTGAGGGTTGAATGCCATAGTCTGTTTGGGCTGCTATAACAAAATACCAGAGACTGGGTGTCTTACAAACAACAGAAACTTATTTCTCACAGTTCTGGAAGTCCAAGATCAAGGTGCTGGAAGATTCACTGTCTTTAGAGCCCACTTTCTGGTTCATAGATGGTGCCTTCTAGCTGAAACCTTTACACAGTAGAAGGGATGAGGGAGCGCCCTGTGTTCTCTTTTCTAAGGGCACTAATCCCAGTAATGATGGCTCCACCCTCCTGACCTCATTTTCTCCCAAAGTCCCCAATTCCAAATGCCATCACCTTGGGGCATTATAATTTAACGTATGAATGTTGGGACTACACAGACATCCAGAAAACCATCCGTACTCATTGTCCCCATTGGCTGTCTGAGCAGGTGTCTCTGACTGAGCTCATCTAAAGCTGAGTTGTGTGTAGCGTTTCCCACACCTGCTCCTCTGGCATATCTTGCTGAACTCATACACCATCTCCATCATCGTAGTGGCTCAGGCCCAAATCATGGACTCACTCTTGACTCATTCTTGCACATCTTTTTGTCTTTATCATCAAAAGTATTTCCAAACCATTGTACACCCCTCCACCACTGTTACCTATTACCTCAGTCTAGGCCACTGCCGTCTCTCACCTGGACTGTTGCAGTTGCTCATGTCTGGTTTCCCAACTTCTGCCATTTCACCCGTCCAGTCATTGCCCCGAGCCACAGCCAGGGTGGTTCTGGAAGTTAGTTTCTTCAACGAAACCGAAGAGGTTGCTGACATACTTGGAAGTATGGTGGGCAGGATTCTAAAGATGGTCCCCAAGATTTCTGTCTTACGGTTAGTTCATCAAACTCTAGGTAGTGCTATGAAGGGATTTTGCAGAAGTAATGGAAGTCCCGAAGTAATATGAACAGAGTTTTCTCCAGCTGGTGTCAGAAAAGGAAGTGTGGTAAGGACTTGATGTATCATCGCTGGTTTGAAGCTGGAGATGCCACGTGAGCGGGAATGCACATGAACTCAAAGAGAGCGGCTGACCGCTGGCGAGGAAAGAGGGCCTTGGGCCTACAGCTGCAAGGAGCTGGGTTCTGCCAGCAGCCTGAATGAGTTTGAAGCACATTCTTCCCCAGAGCCTCAGGATGAAGGGTAAAGCCCAGTTGATACTCAACTTCCCCTTGTGAAGATAAGAGCTGAGATTTGTGAAATAAGATCTAAGAATTTTCTGGACCCCGTGGAAGACATGAATAGTTGTATGTCCCTAAGCAGGGAACCATACAGAGGTCTGGGCATCTGACCTATAAAACCGAGATAATAGATGTGTTGTTTTAAGCTACTAAGTTTATAATTTGTTACACAGCAATAGAAACAAATACAGAGAGCATATTTAAAAAGTCACATCTGAAGGCTTCACTGTTGAAGCTTGAGAAACACCACCTTAACTAACCCTTTGTTTTCTCCCACCAGACTGTCCCTAAACCCATTGCCCTGGAGCCGTGTTTTGGCAACAAAGCTGCTGTCCTCTCAGTGTTTGTGAGGCTCCCTCGAGGTCTTGGTGGAATCCCTCCTCCTGGGCAGTCTGGTGAGTAGATGAGAGGGTCAGTGACACGGTTTCCTTTTTAGACATGTGAAGGATCCTTCTCTTTCAATGAGAGCTCAGGTATGAAAGCGATACTGTGTAGTGCCTGCTTCGGGCCTGAGGAATTGTTGAGATGACCCCATTGTCAGCGGTACTCCCCAAAACTCTTTCCTGGGGTCACCCTTCCTTCCCAGGCAAGTGCAGGCTCCCCTCGCTGCGCCAGCTTCCTCAGCCCCCCGGTGGTGCGGATGCTTCCGACCACACCCTCCTTGGCCTCCAGTGTCTCTGGCCCCTCTGGCCCCGCTGCCCCTTTGCTGCCTCTGCCTCTCGGTGTAGGCATTTCCCTCTTCGCTCCGTTGGTTCTCTCAGCCGCCTTACCTGCCCTCGTGGCGTCCCGTGGCTCCTCTGCGCTGGTGATTCCCCATGGGGTATTTCCAGAACTGCTGCATCACATGTGCTTTTTTCACTCTGTTTTAAAAATAAGGCACAAAACAGCAATTATTACAGGTGAAAGGAGGTTTTTCAGAATTTACTCACCATTCTACCGTCCAGCATCCATCGATTTACAATATTCTGTTTCCTTTTCAGCCCTTGCTGGCAATTTAGTTGAAATGTTGACATCACTCTTATTTTTATTCTTTGTTCATATAACTTTAATAAACATTTTTACAGCTTACTACATAACATTTTACCAATCTCTTTTACACCGTTCCATCAAATACATGACTCATAATTTAGCTAAACATCATTGTATTGTTGAACATGAACGATGGAATACAGTTTGGGAAATAATCTTGATTAATCGTGGTGTACTTTGGAGGAATGCATCAGACAATTCGAACAATTTAGACAGCTTTCAGTTGAGATGGTTTTTGGGGTCAGGGCTGCCTCAGTCAAAAAAGCCTATGTCATGAGGAAAGTACGACCCAGAACCCTTGCCTGGGCCCTGAGCTCGCAGCCCCGAGTGCAGCTCAGCAGAGCTTCCAGTGAGCTTTCTTTCTGGTGGTCTGCGTCTGGGGTGTCCGTACAAGGGGCACCTATAGGCTTGACCAGGCCAGGATTTGCTGCCTTCAGTTCAGAGGGGAACAGCTCGATTTGCCCTCGCCCAGGGATTTCTGTCAGCTGAGCCCCCATCTCGGCCTTGCCCATGTTGAGGGCAGGATGACCCTTTGACCTGAAGACCCTGGGGCAGTATCTTTTGCTACCATGTTGGCCGACTCTCCCTGATGGCACGGTGCTGGCTGGGATGGTGAGGAGGTGGGGGCTTGCAACACTGTGGCCTTTTCTGCGCTGACCGCTTCCTGACGTGCCCTACCGCGCCAGACTCCTGCTGAAGGGCTGCGTACAGCTTGAGACCCCCAAAGTGGGACCACCCTTCTTTGCCACTATTCTCTACCCACACCCCCCCCCCCCCCCCATTTGAGCGTATGTGCTTCTCCAGACTCCCAGAGCACCTGGCTCTGCCTCTGGTGTGACAGTTGTCACTGGTGTGGATTCTCCACTGAATGCCAGACGCTGAACCTGGCGCTTAAAAGCTCCCCGCTCCCCATCCCCCCATCTTGTAGGCTTAGTGAAGTGAAGTGGCAAGTCTCCCACCGTGGCTCCTGAGGGCCTCAGCCCAACTCTGAGCCTGGGCTGGCCTTTTCCCTGATGAACAGCAGCTAGTGGTGCAAGTACAGGAAGAAGAACAGGAGAGTGAAACCACCGGTCCCTAAAGCAAAGGGCGGGCGGTGATGAGCCAAGCAGGACTACTTCTGTGCGCTCACTGACTCTCCATGCAAGCCCTGTGTTGTTACTCCGCATTTTACAAATGAGGGAACTGAGACCCAGGGAGGTTAAAGGCCCCTGCTTATTCCAGAGTTTGCCCTAACCTGTGTCATGACATAGATGTAAAAATCACCAGTGCTGGCTGGGTAATGTGGAGTGAATCTGAATTTCATTGCAAATGATGCCGCTTTTTCTTGGCATCCTTTTGGAGGCAGGAAGGAAAAGTTTAGTGCTTAGTGTGTCTGCATCATAGTCAAATGCTCCCACCAGCAGGCAGAGCTCTGGCTTGACTGATCTGCTGAAAAGCAAGCCACACCTTTTGTGTAAATAGAGGGGAGAGGCAAAGACAACGCATTTGTATGTGTGTAATGAAACCCTGAAAGAATATATGCAAACTAATGAAAGCCATTTCTCAGCTGGAGAGGGAAAAGGTGGAGGGAGGGCAGAGTGGAAGTAAGACTTCCCTACATACTTTATTGCTTTATTTATTGCATCATGGGAATGTAAACAGAAAATTTTTTAATTATCTTTAAACATAAAAGCAAGCTGCTCCTTAACATGTCTTCCCTCTGTGGGTTCTCCCAAGGTCTCGCAGTAGCCAGCGCCCTGGTGGACATTTCTCAGCAGATGCCAATTGTGTACAAAGAGAAGTCAGGAGCGGTGAGAAACCGGAAGCAGCAGCCACCTGCGCAGCCTGGAACCTGTATTTGATGCTGGGGCCAGGGACTCTTCGTGAGTGAGCGAAGTGTGGCGAGGTGTGGTATGCTAGAGCCGTCTGCAGGGAGGGGGCAGGCAGGCAGGCAGGCAGGAGGTGCTCTGCAGAGCGGAGCAGGGCCCAAAACTGGAAACCCTCCGACTGGAAACATCCGACTCATCTGCATGTTCACGAGCTTTCTTTGACAGTTTCTCCATCTGTGCTCCAGCACCTAACTTTTTGTTTTTGCATAGGAAATGATTGATTTAATCACATGTCTGGGGTGATCCCCATGTTGCTGGAGTAGGCCTTAGTGGAGCCCGTGAGAGAGCTGGGAACGACACTCAGGTTTACTTGTGGGAAGCTGTTCTCGGGACTGTCTCAACTGCGCAAAAAACAGAGACGTGGTGTTTACAAGTAGACATGCGTCATCAGTCATTCTGGAACACGGTCTTTTCCAAACGAGTCAGATGAATGAACTTGTTTTCATCTGAAGCCTGCTATCTTTTTAAAAAGATGTGCTGTTTATTCTTGCACGTTTTAGGCAGATACCTCTCTTCCAAGGAGTAGCTTTTCTCTAGTTGAGAACTAATAATGGTCCATCTCTTTTGAATCATATTAAACTCAGATAGAAGGGGCTATTTTAAATGTCAAGGTCAGCAGTGATACTTAGAATGTAAACTGGTGTAATAGGTAGTTTTCTAGGGCAATTTGATTAATTTAGTCTAAATCCGTTTGAAATTCCTCTCTCTCTCACACACACATACACATAACACTAAGTGCCTAGACTTTAAATAGTTCTAGCAATTGGAAAGTTACTAAGCCTCAGTTTTTACATAATTGCATTCCTACATTCTTATAAGATTTAAACAGCTTCCATTGGCAATCTGCTTTTTTTTCTAAAATGTACTTTGCAGCCAGGAAAGAATTCTTACCCCAAGCAACCTTTATCCCAGCAGCAAGGACTGAAAGGAAAGCAGAAATGACCTAACTGTAAAAGCTTCTATTTGTATTGTTGTCAAAAAGGACACTAAGTAAGCACGATCCCCACGAGTCCCCATACACCCAGGCGACTCTAGGCCTGACGTCTGCTTTTCAGCCTTTCTGGCCGCCTGCTGCCAGAGCAGCACAGGAGAAGGGACGCACCCACATCACAGGCCTCAGTGGAGCAGAAAAGAGCAGGATAGCACCTGGAAGAGCGACTCTGTGCCTGCAGCCTACCGTGGGCTGGGGGTCACCGCAGGCTGCGAGTGGAATCACACGCTGGGAAAGGGGCAGCTCCCGCCGTTGTCGGCCGAACTTGCCCAGAGCCTGGAGAAGGATCTGCAGCTATTCACCCTCTCTCCCTGGGAGGACCTGGGCTCTTCATTCCTCACCCCCAGACTCAGCTGGTAGCTGTGGGGAGGGCAGTGAACATTAAGAGGATGAAAAGCACATGGGAAAATGGACAAGGAGGGAAAACTCTGCCACATGAAAAGTGACCAAGCAGGGTGGGGCAGCCCCTGCCTTTCTCCCAGGGTGCCGCCGGGCCTTGTGCTGTCCCCTGGCACTGTGCAGCGGCCTCCCAGGACCTTTCTTGTGCTTCAAAACCTGGGGATGGACCTCTAGACAACCTCTAGACAGCTCGAGTTTATGAATTTGGAGAAATTAATACTGAAAAGAGCAAAACCTGCAGCATTTCACCTCTAAATGCAGTGCCTGGAGAGGGAGCATTGTCTCTTCCCCAGTACCGACCTCACTCCCATGAAGAGTTGCCTGGAAAGATGTTTTCAAAGAAGGTGAACCATAAGATACTGTTGGGTACACAGAATACCTCTACTTCGAGACTCTTCTCTCAGAAAGCTGTGTTTTCACATCACTGTTAAAGAGCAGATGGTTCTAGAAAAGACCTCTACAAGCTTCCCACATCCCTACCCCAGGTCACAGCAGCCACGGAGAGAGAGCCTGCCGTGGACTGGCCCTTCCCCACTGTGAGTACCACGAGGCCTCTTGGCCAAGAGGGAGGCGCTGGAGGGGCTCCTCCCACCAGGAGTCCTCGCTGGTAGGAGCCCGCGTGCCCTTGGCCAGAGCAGTCTCTTCCCCACAGTTGTCCCACAGCCACCTGGTCCCATGCGTTGAAGTAACATGCACCGAGTCCCACAGCCACCCGGTTATCTTTTATTTATTGTTTCCCAAAAGAGAATGTGCCATTTTAGAAAGGAAGGAAGGAGCCAATGAAGTGTAATTCTGCTCCAACAGTGGGGAACAGCTGATTCCACCTGCTTCTCTGCGACCCCTAGCAAACCGCTTCCTCAAAGCTGGGGCCAGAGGAAGGGAATGGCCGGAGAAAGGTCGTTCTGCTTGGAGCCGGTTGCGGGGAGAGCGTCACCGGGACCCGAGGAGGTGTCTGCATGCCACAGGAGAGCCCTGGACGTAATTAAGGCAGTCGTGACAGCATCGATGTTGCACTTGTACAGAACTCTACAGCAGCGTCCGGAATGTTCAGACATTCAGAGTGTACATAAAACAGGGAAATGTCTCAGTGTATTTTTATTAAATGTAATGGCGTCTGAGTTTCACCCAGTGTGATTTTGTGCCATATGCTGGATATCCAGGTTCAGAGAAGTCTTCCAGTTAGGCCCCAAAACAAGGAAAACAAAGCCAAGAAGGGCACCCCTTGCGCCGGTGTGTTCAGACGCATCTGGCGCCGCTGGCCGAGGTGAATCGCCTGTAGGCACGCACGTGGACACCGGCAGCGAGCCCCTCAGGCAGCGGTGGGAGTCTCCGTCTCCTTCTCCGTGCGGGCGCCGCGAGCACTCGCCAGCCTCTCCGCCTCTGGGTGCTCGGGCGTGGCCGGGCCGGCCAGGCTGGCCAGGCTCATCCTGAGAAACGTTGCTTGAGGTCTGTAAGTTCAAAGACTATACCTGGAGAAAACCGATTTTCCAAAAAGGGGGTTTCAGGCTGCGCTTTGTTGTGGTTTTATCTACATTTTTAATGATTATTTCCGAGGACCATAGTTTACCGGAAACTGGCGGTGGGAGGGGCGTGGCTAGTTGTTGATACACAGCTTCCGTTCTGGAGAGCCACACACACACCCTGGCCTCCTGGCCTCCTGCTCGCCTCTCCACACACAGTTTAGGGGGAAGCCTGTGCCTCCCTCTGGGGATCACCTCCAAAAGGTGGGGAAAGGCATGGAGAGAAGGCAGCTCATACCTCCCTGAGCTACCCCGGAGGCCAAGTAGCTTTGGAGGAAAGACCGGCAGCAAAAGGAAAACATGACAAGATCTGTGGGTGAGGCCTGAGATGCAAGATTAGAGACACACCAGAAAATCTGGGGCAAATGAAAAGACCAGAGCACTATCAGAAAAAGACATTTTACCTTTCGGTGCCGGTCTTACTCCTTCCACCTAATGGCGTGCGTGAGGGGAAGGAGCGGGAGCGATCCGCTTCCTTGGGTGGTGGCGCCCTCCCCAGGAGCGCCTTCCACGCTTCAGTGTCCTTCATCCATCGGTTCAACGAATGCTCCCTGAGCACCGACCATGAACAACCTAAGCTCCCTCTAGGGCAGTGAACGAATGAAAAAGGAGCTCCAGGAGTACGACAGAATCCAGCTCCCAGACCCACTGTTCCAGGAGGTCTTTTCCTTGTGGTTTCTGCAAGAATTGGCTGTCCTGAGCACAGACCGGGGCAGGCAGAGGGTCTGTCCTTGGGCCACCCACCAGCTCTCAGTCTGAAATGTTTACCCAGTGTACCAAACTCAGCCTCAGACATCACGGTGATGGTTTGTAGGTGTCCCCCCAGGAGACGTTTCCTGAGTCCTGAACACCCTCACTCGCAGGGAAATGATTGGGAGAGAAGAAAACTGGCACCTTCTCTTTTAATGGCAATAATGGAATCGACTTCTGGTAACTGAATTTGTGCACAAAACATTCTAAACATTAGTGAAGCCTGTTTCATTGAACTAATTCTGGCTCTGGAAATGTTTTGTTCTGTAGTGATTTACGGTTTTTTTTTTGTTTGTATTCAAGCTTAGTTTGTTAATATGTATAATTTAGCATCTATTGCACTCATGTAAATATGGAGTAAGTATTGTAAACTATTTCATTGCTGGGGATTGTGGGTGTTATACATACATTTAGGACTGCAATTTTTTGGTATTTTTTGTATTGTAAAATAACAGCTAATTTAAGCAGGAACAAGAGAAATAAGGGAGGTCTGTGCATTTTAAACACAAATGTGAAGAACTTGTACATAATCAAAACTAATCCTATACTACAAACTTCCTTCTAAAATAAAAGTAGATCTGGTAAAACCGTGGGTTCTTTTCCTGAGTCTTTGATTTTGATTTTTTTTTTTTTTCACTTTCTACAACTTGGTCATTAGAGCCTTAAGGGGAAAAAAGTTCAAAATGGTTCCCAAATTTCAGACTCCTTCAGAGGAAGCACTTGGCAGTTGAAGATGAAGGTTTTAAACCAGCAGGGTGGGCACTTTGGGCACCTGTGGGGGGACTTCCTAATGTCCCCACTGTGCCTGTGCACCCTTCAGTCGACAGTGGCACTGGCATGCGGAGTAGCCACACCGGTACCATGCCTGCCGGCTGCCCTCAGCCCTTCAGCATTTCTTCTCCTCTCGGGCTCCAGTCCCTGGGTTTTCCAGACTGCTAACTCTCAGGCATGCTGGTAGGTTCGTGTCCCCTGGCCTCAGCGCTGCCGTCAGTCTTGAGTTTTTGGTGAAGTTACCAGTACATGTCCATTCACACCGTCTTGTCTGTGGGCCTTCTGCCTGCCCAGCCCCACTTCATGCAGCTCCTCTGGGCTCAGAACATTCCAGTGCTCTGGTGTGGAGTGCGAAAAGCCCAGAAGGGTGAGAAGCATCGTGAGAATTGAGAACATCAGAGAAAGTGCAAGGAAGGACAGTGGTTCATACAGGGGAGGGTGCGAGGCCCCAGGGGTCTGGGAGACAGGGGTGGAAGTGCCCCCCAAGTTTGGGCCTGGGCTCAGAGGAAAACGGTTGGACTGGTGGCTGCTGCAAGGTTGGGGTGGTCCTTGAAACTCCTGCGGAGGGCTGTGGGGCCTTTAGGGCTGCCGGCAGGATGAAAACCTGTGTTTCAGTAGTAGCTTGGCAGAGACTGCTGTGTGCTCACCAAACCTGTGCCTTGGCCTCTGGACGCCCAGGTCAACAGCAGCTCCCAGCCCCTGTGTAGTTAGGTTGGCACCATAAACAGCTGTGGCCAAAGAATCTACAAGTGCCAAACTTAGCATGTATCGTGCTCCCACTCGGGACTCCCGGGGGTGGGGGTGGGGGATCAGGGACTGAAAGTGTGGGGGGAGGTGTGTCCTGAGTCACCGCAGAGAGGCAGGCCACCTGGGCAGCAAGGGCAGTGTGCTGGTATTTGCCCCTGAAAAGCACACTTCCACTCCACTGACCCACCGAGATTTGAGGCTTGATCACTTTTTATTGCTTTTCTCACTAATACACAAATTGGTACCTTGAGGTGGAAGGCAACTGTAACCAAAACCTAAAACACGTGGCATCGGCTTAGTTAGGAGCCAGGTGGCAGGCAAACAGACACAGCAGACGGAAGAGCTGGGAATCCCCATCAGGCAGCGGCAAACCATCTGGTAACTTGGAAAACAAACTGCATGTCCTCTGGTTTTTAATTTGAGGGGGAAACGCTGGAAAAAAACAAAATGTGGTATGTGTTGGTTGTTACTGACTGCTTTTGGCAAGGTATCACAAGAAAAAGTTGAGTTCCAGAATTAGTTTACAAAGGAGAAGGGAAAGGAGTGGAGGATTCTGAAATCCAGAGTCTTAAGAGTCGGAAAAGCCAACTGGTCTTGTTTCTAGTCTCCATACGGTAAGATGTCCCTATGAACAACAAAGACACGGCGACATTCAGGGAATCTGCTTCAAGGGCAGGATGTGGTCTTCCCTCTGGAGCCTCGTAACTTCAAGGCCATGGCCCTGAGGGAGAGGCGCATGGGTGAGGGAGCAAAGGAACAAAGTCAACTTCAGAAGCGTGTCCCGCAGAGAACCAGGAATATCGTCAGTGGCGCTGGGCCTGCACCAGAAAATGAAAAGCCCAGGTTTTTGAGGGAATTGTGTTGCCAGAGAAACCATTAGACTAACCTTTAAAAATGAAAAAAACTAAAACCTTGACTATTGAGGAAGCTTAATCAGAAGCACCTGTGGGCAGGAGGTGGCTGCAGAAGCTGGGTCTGAGGGGGGCACCTCGGGTGGGGCCCACAGCACAGACGTGGGCCTGGTCGGGAACTTCCCCACCAAGGCAGGGCCTAGCAGGATTTTAAAATTGCTCTAGAGGCTGGAAAAGTTGGTGCCTGTACCAGTTGCCGCTTCCAGCCTGCAAGGTGCCCAGTTTGGGGCTGGAAGCCCTGTCCCTTGTGCGACTCAGGAGAAGCAGCCGTGGAAACCCTGCTGCGCCTGCCCAGAGGCAATGCGTGCACCATGCAGAAAGGAGAACACTGCGGACACCTGAGGCCCACGAGAAGTGCGTGAGAGCCTTGGATTTAAGATACGAAATGGTCTGCTCTGTAAATGAGTAATTCCTGAAGAATTAAGATGATTTAATAATTTGGGGAGTTCTTTAATGAACTTTGATAAATGGAAAAAGTATAATTTTAAAAAAAGGAAATTGCATGGTCAACAATAAAATCGCTCTAGACCAGTGTTTGCTGTGTCTGCCTGGCTCATCCTGCACATCCAGGTCATGAGGGTGTCCTGCCTGGCCAGGCATTATGTGGGGACCAGGGGTTTCACAGTGAACAGAACAGACGACAGTCCCTGTCCTCAGAGAGTTTACAATGTAGTGGGGGAGACAGATAGTACAATGTTGGATGGTAAGTTCTGTGAAGCAAGGCAAAAGTAGGGTTGGAGGTAGAAAGTGCTGGGGAGAATTGTTGCCTTACATGGTGGTGCTGAGAAGGGACTGTTCTGATGTGACACGGGAGCAGAGCTGAATAAAGGAGGGAGCTGGTGCAGAGGGCCAGAGGTGGCAGCATGCTGTTGGGCAAAAGCAAAAGTGGTCTGCAACAGCACTGGTAGGAGCTGGGGCAGGCAGGTGCCCCGGGACAATAGTTTGCAGCTGGCACAGGGCTGCCCCCTAGGGGACATTTTGGAAATAGGCGGAGGCGATTTCAATTACTGCATTGAAGAGGAAGGGCCTGACAGTGGTCATCCTGTGACACACAGGACTGTCCCACCCAACAAGGAATTGACCCACATACCACTCGATTCTCACATGTCTTGCTGGATATTTGTGTGTGTGAGAAAATGTTTCTAAATATTTTAGTGTAGAACCCAATTACAAACTCAGTATGTGAGAGCTGGTTTAATATACAGTTTTCTAGAAATTCTACTATTGTGTAAATCAAGGGGCAACCGAACTTTGTTTTCTTCATACCTTTACCAAGATCTGGTCATCATTTTGGGAAATTCTATCCCCAGCAGCAGTGTCATTCCTGGTGACTGAGTCCCCAGCCCTGCACACCTGTGTGGGTTGCATCTAACAGACACACTCGGCAGCCCTGCGTTGCTGACTGTGTGACATGCCTGGCAGGAATTCCCTCCCATCCTATCCTGTGTTGTCAACTCAAGGGACTAGACCAGGCGACCCCACTGACTATGACGCTTGCCGCACAGGGAGCAGCGGTCAGGCCCATCCACACGCCCTGGGGGCCTTCCTTCCTCATTTGCTCCACCCTGATCTCTTGAGGGCTCAGGTTGTGAGGTTTGTGTATTTTTTTCTCCTGTGTATGTCCTCATCTTAATTTTCCTCCCTGCTTCTTCTGCCCTGGACCGGAGCCTCCTTTGGGTGTGGGGTGACATGTCCCTGGCAGAACAGCTTCCCAAGAAGTCCTCCAGCTCAGGCCTTCCCAGCACTGCAGCCCAGAGAGGCAGGGTCATGGCTCTGCCTCCTTTCATGTACGTGCCAGGCTTACTAGCCAGTTTCTGTCCAGCTGGGGGTTGTCTCCGAAAGCCCTGCAGAGCCCCTGTTCTTCTGCTTCTCTGGGAATTTTACTGGCAATATCCACACTTCCAGTGAAAATGAGTTGGTTCTGCCCTGGTTGGTGTGGCTCTGTGGACTGAGTGGCAGCCTGTGAACCAAAAGGTTGCTGGTTCAATTCCCAGTCAAGGCACATGCCTGCGTTGCAGGCCAGGTCCCCAGTTGGGGGCATGTGAGAAGCAACCAATCAATGTATCTCTCGCACATCGATGTTTCTCTCTCCCTTTACCCCTCTCTAAAATTAAATAAATAAAATCTTTAAAAATGAATGAGATGGTTCTGGGAAATTGGCATCACCTCGCTCAATGAGGGAGGGGCAGCGGACAATGAGCAGTTTCCATACCGACCTGACCTCGTACATTAGCAGTCTCCAAGCCAGAATGGGCATTCATGAGCCGTGAAGTTTCCACCAATAAATCAACAGAAGCTTCCAGCACCTGCCTTCCTGCCTCAGCCCCCACTTCCCTTCCAGCCCCCAGCCACCTGCCAGCTAGAGGCTCAGTGTTGACAGCAAATAACAGAGACCCAGTCACAGGGATGGGGAGAGTGCCACAATCACAGTCTTCCTGAGTGCAGGTGAGAGGGTGACAGTAGCCAGGCTACCTGGTAGGACACTCAGGTGTGGACGAGCTAGGCAGGACCTCTTCCTGGTCGTGGGGGCCACAGCTGGACTCAGCCTTGAGGAGTCTGATCAGACTTAAAACCACGTGTGAACCAGGACCTTTTGAGGTAGAAGTGACAGAAACCAAACTCTGACAACCCTAGACAACTGCATGAATTTCCTGGGGCTGCTGTGACAAGTTACCCAACCTTGTTGGCTTTAAACAACGGAAATGTATTCTCACAGTTCCAGAGGCCAAAGTCCAGCATCACAGTGTGGCCGGGTTGTGCCCCCTCCAGAGGCCCTGGGGTAGAATTCATTCCTGGCCTCTTCCAGCTGCTGGTGGCTGCCCACATCCCTGGCTTGTGTCTGCATTACTCTCGTCTCTGCCTATGTCTCATCTCCCTCTGCCTCTCTCACGTAACAATTCCTGTGACTATGTTTACGGTCCCTTCAGATAATCCAATATAAGCACCTCCTCTCAAGATCCTTAATTTAATCACATCTTTTACCATATTGCATGATATTCACTCCTTTGCCTACATACAAGGTAATATTCACAGGTTCCACAGCTTAGGACGTGGACGTATCTTTGGGGCAACCATCAGCCCTGCACAGCAGCAACACCCTCAGAAAGTCGGCTGGCCCAGGAGTGGCAAGACAGTGGCCTTCACAGACTGAAACACCTCGTCTCTCCTCTTGGCATCTCTCTGCAGAGCTGGCTGCGTCGATGCCCCAGACAGCCTCAGACCCCCCACACGAAATGTCCACTCTGGGGAAAGACAGAGAGCCAGGCGATGGGGTCCTGGGGCCTTTCCTTTTCTCCCTGCACCCAGTAAGGAGGCCTCTTTCTTGCCACACAGCGATGTTAAAGAGGCTCTGGTTAAACCTGAGTGTGTCTGCCTGGAGAGAAGGGCTGAAGGCAGACAGCCCTTCCTGCCCCCAGTTCACACGCGCGCACACACACACACACACACACACACACACACACACCCCGTATCTCCCCAGCCCACTTACAGGTGTCCACTCCCATGCACATGTAGGTGGTTGAGAACATTCCTTCTCCTTCATAAAGCGAGAACAGGTTGGACTTGCACTTTGCCCGATACTCCTTTTTTCCACTGGAAAGTGCCTTTCCATTTCATGTGACCTTGATGGGCTGATGTCACTCCCCAGGCCACTGGAAAAAGGCTTATGACCCATGCTGGGACCAACAGAGTGCAGCCTGGGACAGTCCATGAATGCCGTGAATGCTACAAGGAGTGATCACAGACCAGGGGCTGCTGGTGGCATGCTTACCCACCCTTTGGGGACAGCCTGCCTGCCTGCAGACGGAAGCCATGCACAAACCAGCAGGGACGACATCATTTGAACCCCTAGAGAGAGCTGTGCCTGAAGCGTGGATGGTTGAGTCACGTGCCCAGGGCAGCTGGATTTCTGATTGGTTCACTCAGAAGAGTACTGGCTGAAGCTGGGAGGCTGGTTCATAGCTGCCTCACAGGGTGTCTGCAGGTTTTGTGTGAGTTGCTAAGTACGCAGTCTCAGACCCCGTAGCTCTTTTCCTGGTCAGGACAGCCCCAGGCCTGGGCTTTGGTGTGGCCTCTACCTAACTCATGTCTTAAGGTCAGGTTCTCCAGAAACCAAGCCCAAGATAGGGATTCTCAGACCCTGATTTATTGGAGAGATTACCCTCACAGGAACCTCCTAAGTGAAGGAGTCAGAAGTGAGCAGGGGAAGGAGCTAAGCTAGGATGTGGTCTCAGCTGGGATCAGGCATGAAGCTCTGGAGCAAGACTGGCACACAGAATCGTCCCCCTGAGGCAAGCAGGACAGGCTGTGGTACCCGCATCCCAGTCAGGGAGCAGAGTGTAACCTCAGGCATTTCTTCTAGAGCTGTATTTGCAGCCAGCATTCCCAGTGGTGCGGGGATGGGTTGCATTGGCCAGAGCAGTCTCTGAGCAAGACACCAACAGCCTCCACTTCCATACCCCCTAACAAACCTCGACCAGGTTTGGAAAGGGGGGTCTGAAGGAATGGGATCCCTTCACCCCTCAGAAGTTTCCAAGATTTTGAGGAAGAAGGAAGTGGGCATAGGCTTAGTACCTGGGCCCCATTATTCTGCCCTCTCCTCCCCAAACTCCTTTGCAGAACGGAAATTTAACACAATGCTCTTTGTATTCTGTGGGTCCACACTGGACACACACATGGAGTGCTCAGAAAAACCCTTATGATAAATTTTCCTCAGCTCCAGGAAACAATTCAACTCTCCCCAAGGAGTGAAGCAGGTAGAATATTCAGGAATAAAAAACAAACTCCTGTCACCCCTTCTTTCAAGTGCCTGTCAGGGGTGGGCTCTATGGGCACTAAGATGCAGCTCCCCTAAGTGAGTACAGTAGGTGACCCCGAGGCTCCCAGGCACCCCAGAGGTGGGGGTGTATCAATCAGGGCCTATTTTTGGCTGCAAATAACAGACACCTAGAGAGAAATTGCCTTAAACAAATTAGAGGTGTTATTTTTCTCACACAATGAAGAGTCCAGAGGGAAGTGGACTGGGGCTGGTGCAATGACTCAATTTTCAAGATGGTGCCCATGTCCCCAGGCATTGCCACCAAGGTGTGGGCAAGAAGAGGGGAAGGTTGAGGCCAAAGGCTGAAGGGGCCAGTCAGCAAGTCTATTTCTGTTTAAAGAGCTCTCCTGGAAGCTTCATCTGTGAATGCCACTCATTCATTGGCCAGAACTGTGTCATAGGACCACCGTAGCAGCAAGGGAGTCTGGGAAATATAGTTTCTTTATCTGAGTACTAGCAGAAAAGAAAAAAATAGACAAAAGCAACCCAAGTCCCTACCACTAGGACCTGATAGTTTATTCAGTTTGGCTTCTGTAGGTGAGGAGACAAAGTCCAGGAAGGTTCTGAGACCATCTGAGGTCACACAGGCCAACAAAAACACACCCTGCGGCTAACCATGGGTCCCAGGACACAGATCACACGAAAGCAAAGCCAGTGTCAGTGTACATGGATTTATTGAGCTGTGGAGGCCATTCCTACTGCTGGGTTAAACCATGGAGAAGGTGGCCATATGGCCAGTGCAATGTAGGGGACTGGATTCTCACCTACTCCAGGTGGTACCCACCAAGCAACATATCGAGGATGGGAAGCACTCTGCCTGTACTTGTCATGGGGCACAGGTGATTATCATCATGGGTGCTGCCCAATTGGGAGGGTGCCATGAAAGGTTGCAGTGTTAGGGGGGAGTTGCCTACAAGTTTGTTCAGATGTACTCCTTAAGGCATGATCTGGTTGGGGGGCTGAATAAAATTTATAATTCTGGGAGTCTGGATGGTCTCTGACCTTCTCTAGGTTATCTGGAGCCCTGGTGAGGCCTTGGCTACACAGGTGACCCCCTCCCATGCCTACCCTGTGGGAGACCCCAACTGTTCCAAGGTCTGTGGAGAAAGAGATCTACAACCAAGAAAACTACTGAAAGGAAAACCATGGGCTTTGCAATCAGGTCTAGAGCCTATACACCTCATTCCAGGGAATAGGCACACAGAGTGTCCAGACCTGCAAAGGTCAAGAGCGCTGGGGCCAGCTTGAGAGGTCAACCAGTCCCTTTTCACTGGGGCAGTAGGCCATGGAGGTGGCCATGTACTCCAGGCAGGATGGGAGGGTTGGCCGTGCTGTCCAAGGTCTGCTGTCCTAGTCAGAACAGAGGCTGGAGAGCCAGGACAGGGAGCATGGAGAGCAGGAAGCACCCCTTTGGGGGCCCAACTGCCAAGGACACCTTGGGGGTGGAAACAGAGTGTGGGCTTGATGCAGAAGCTTGGCTCTGCTCTCTGCATCCACCCCCATCCCAGGTCATTCATGTCCATGTAGGCCCCACTGGCATGGAAGGATGGAAGAAGCAGTGCAGTGGATGCCAGCTCACCAGCCCCTACCTGCACCTACCTGCAGGAGGCTGTGCTCAAGGTCCTGGCGGGGATCTTGATGGCCCTGCATGACTGGGGGCCGCCTGCTGTCAAAGGCCTGTATGGCACCATCTATAGAGGGAGAGGTCCAGGGTGGGCTTAGCCTGGAAACCCTAGCACAGGGGCCAGCTACTGGGGACAAATGAGAGACCCTTGGCATCCTGTGTGGCCTTTCCCCACGAATGGATGGGAAGATAGAATGTCTGCAAGGACTGGCTTCCAGAATGGAAGGTGCAGGGTGAGGAATGGCAAAGTAAGGACAACTGTGCTACTGAGTGCCTTACAAACCTTGTAGTCTTCCATCCTCACTGGGGAGGGTGACAACTATCATTCCCATTTTAGGGATGGACACAAAATGGCTTTGAGGAGGCCTTCAAACTCAAGCCCCCTAACTCTCAGACTGGGCAGGGAACCACCAAGCTATTCAGACCCAGAAGGCAAGATCATCAATGACAGGAGCCAGCAGTGCCTAGGGGATGGGATGGAACTGCCTCAGACGTGGCAGAAGCAGGAATCTCAACTAATTCCACTCCAGGTCCTTTCCTGCCCACAGGGGCATCAGCCTACACACCTCTAGAAACCCACTTTGGTCTGACACCTGCTCACCGGAGACAGCTGAGCGCAGATTCCCAAAGGGCTAGGACGACAGCAGAGGACGAAGTGGGGCTACCTGGCTCACACAAAAAGCCTCAGTTTCCTCACCTCTACAATAGACTTCCACCCGCCAAGCAGCTTGGAAGAGGGCAGTAAGAGCCAACCGTAGTATCTTGGCGTCTCCTGGCCCTGGCCCCTCACCCAAGCAGTGGTTCCTAGTAAAGAGCTCCCGAAAAGCTTCGCACTCCTCCCGCCGGTTTCCGCTGGCTCCACAGTGGCACCAGGGCGCCACGCGCGCGCTCGCGTTGTCCACGTAGTTGGGGGTGACTGCGGTGCCTGCGGGGACCCGGAGAGCTGGTAATGAGTCCACCCATGTGCAGGAAGCCCGGGAGAGCCCCTGCTCTTGGACTCCCGCTGTGCGTACCAACGAGGCCAGCGTAGGCGCGCAGGCAGCGGGAGGCCTGATCTAGTTGGCAGCCGTCGGGGACACTGGGGACCGGTGCGCAGGAGCCTTGGAAGGCCAGGAGGCGGGGCCTGCGCGGTGCGGCGGAAAAGCGATTTGCCAATGGGTAGCCCCGCCCAGCCTGACCAGCCCCGCCCCTCCTCAATCGTCCCTCGGCCGCACCTGCAGACCCTGCTGTGCTCGCAGGCATCAATGGGCACCAGGCAGGAGGGCTGCACTGGGCCGGGCCCGGAGAAAGCGCAGGCGGGCACGAAGGTCTGGCGCCGGCGCTCGGCGCACGCGGGATCAAAGCATGGGCAAAAGAGTAGTGCGTGGGTGAGCGCGGGCGATCCGTGGGAGAAGAAACGGCGCAGGGCGCGGCGGCATCGGGCGCGGGGACAATCCCCGGACGCGGTCCGACCCAGGCACTGCGCCACATACTCGGTGCGCAGCTGCTGACACTGCGCGTCAGCGGTACACGCCTCGGCCGCGACCACGCATCGGTTCCGTGCGTGCGAGCTCGGAGACCCTGGCGGAGGGACGGGCAGACTGTGGTTCTCTGTTCGGCCCACAGGCACACTTCAACCCCCGCTCCGCTCCCCTAAGATCGGGGCGCGCTCAAAACCCAAGGGGGCGGAGTGTGGCCGGAAAGACTGGCACGGACCAGTCTTCCGTCGTATGGATGAGCGGCGGCGGGCCCTGGAGATTCCTGCAACACATCAGGGATGGATGGGGCGCCCCGAGGCTCCCCTAGAGGCTGAGGCCCATCCTCCCCAGGCATTCCTTCCCCAGTAGGGCCACACGCACCCAAAGAGGAGTCCTCGGGTCTTCTCCTATTTTCAAGAGATCCCCCTGACTCGGGGAAACAAGGCTTCTGGGGACCTGACTAAGGAAGACATCAAAAATGGCCTTGAAAGCAATGGACACTCCCCATCCTCTCTCTTTGGCACGCTGAGCTTGCTTTCTTTCCCCTCCACACGCCTCCTTGACCCTCTGAATGGGTCTGTAGATTTCTGGTTCTCTCTCCTTCCTTACCTCCTCCACCTCCTCCTGCCCCCTGCCCCAGGCCTCTGGAGTCTTTCCCCTCCATTTCCTTCTGGTGCTCCCTTCTGCCCCATCTAACTCATGCTGCTCCATCTGGACACTGGATTCCTCCTAGTTCTGCCACCCTTCAGCAGCCAGGCTACAGAGGGACTCTTGAAAGTGCTGTGGTCACTGGAGGGCCCAGCTGCTAGGGTATGGATCTGAGAGGAGCCCTTTATGGTAGGCCATGGGGCTCTATCCTGTGCCACAGGTCAGAGCTGGGGATAGAGAGTTCACCTGCCACCACAGAGCCAGAGGGTGAGCTCTGTGCAGATGTGCCAGGGGCCACATGTAAACCTGGCCAAGCCTTGGTCTCCAGCGGTTGAGACTTGGCAGCTGCTTACCTGGGTCACCACACCAGGCTACCTCCCTCTGCCCCTCATTTGGTCAGACCCCGTGGGAGCATCTCACTTAGGCAAGAAGCCCTCTGGCAGGGCAGTTCCCAGCCTGACCCCTCACCCCTCTCACTGTGTGTGTGTGTGTGTGTGTGTGTGTGTGTGTGTGTGTGTGTGTAGGGGGGTGTCCCCTGCTTCAGGGCTTGGAGCAGGGCCCCTCTCTGGCACTGGTCACCTCTTTGGGGGGGTGGGCATAGTGATTCTTGTGGTGGCTTCCATGCCCACCACTCCGCAGGAAGGATGGGCAGACACTAAGGACTTGGAATGGGTATGTGAGTGGAGAGAGTCACAGGAGAAGGGTGAGTCCTCCCTCTTCCCCCTCCTCCCTTCCTCTCCCAGCAAAGCCCCTCACGTCCCCAGGTCTCAGCCACCCACAACAGCACCCAATGTTTGTCCCCTAAGGTCTTGGATCCACTTCTGCTCATTTGCTTACCTGTCTTTCTCCACCAGGATCACCTTACCTCATCTCCACCCTCAAAACAGCACATCTTAGCTCCAAGATCTCCTCAGCCTTAATCCTTTGCCTGACTGCATTCGCCCCATCCCACCTGGTAAAATGACCCTTCCCTCTGCGATGCTTCCGATGGGGAAGGGACAGTCTGAGCAGATGGAAACAGCAGATGAATGGCATGGAGACACTGAAGATGCAGGGCAGGAAATCAGTACAAAACTCCAGGGTGGAGGGCTGGGGCTGAAGGAAGGGTAAGAGAGGTGGGAGAGGGGAGGAACTAGGAAAAGGAAAGTTCCTGGGGTAGGGGTACCAAGGTGGGACTTGGGAAGGGGGTGGCTCCGCAGACCCGAAGGCCGGAGGCAGGATCAGCACAGCGCTGCAGAGAAGAGGGCCAGGTGTCCCTGCACCCCAAGCACAAATCTTTCACTGGTGTCACTTCCTGCCTCCCAGGTTTTCCTGAAATCACTGTCTTGCCCTCTACTCTGTCCCTGAGGATCTGGGATGGAGAAGCCAGGGTTCAGGAGTCCTGCGGCCACTCACTCAGAAACAGCCATAGCAGCAGCAGCAGCAGCCTCAGCATCGTGAGCTCTAAGCAGTGAGCCATGCCAGCCTGCAACAGAGGAGAGGACAGCACCAGGCAGAAACCCGGTGAGACAGGTGTCTTCTTCCCAGCGCGGCCTGAGCTGGAGCGGGTAGAGGAAATCCACACCCTGTGCTGATGGAGTCCCTCTTGCCCTTGCTGCGGGGAGGAGGAGCCTTTGCATGACTCCCCACCCCCATAATCTCCACCCCCAGCTGTGCCTTCAGGTAGATCCAGGAGCTACCGAATCTAGAGCCTGACTGTGTCTACGTGGACCCCACCACAGGCTCCTTGCCCCAGCAACACCTACACAACCACCCCAGACCTGGACTCTCCACGCCAAACTGTTAACTTTGTGAAACAGCACTGTTCTTTTCCTTTGATAACTTTATTTTTAAACTTTTATTGTTAACTAACTTTAGACTTGAAGAAAAGTTGCAAAAATATTAGTGTTTCATTTATGCCTTTTACCCAGTGTCCCCTCGTGCTAACATCTTACATAACCATAGTATAATTGTTAAAACTAGGACATGAACATTGGTGCGTTTGTAATTTCTCCAGTTTTTCCACTAATGTCCTTTTCAGTCCAAGATCCAACCCAGGAGCCCACATGGCACTCCATGGTCACACTGCCTCAGCTTCCTGCAATCCATGGTAGTTCCTCAGTCTTTCTCACAAGCCTGGTGCTTCCCCTGTGGCCCTGTGTGCCCCCTTTTTTTGGGGACTGTAAGTGATAAAAACCATCAATGGCATTAACCTCTCCACAGCAGCACTCGGTCCTCTTTGTAAATCAAAATCCCACAATACAAAGAACACAAGAAGGGCTTTAGAAAACGGTCTCATTCAGCCTCTTGGGCTGGTGGAGCTGAGCTAAAGCAAGCCTGGGGGCGGTGCCTGGGGGCGGTGCCTGGGGGCGGTGCCTGGGGGCGGTGCCGGCGGGGAGCAGGGGGCTGTGGGATTGCCTCTTCTGTGCTGCCAGTGGAGGGAGCAGACACTTAAGAGAGACCTCCAGCTCTTCACACCCTCTGAAATAGGATTTTGCCACCCCTCCCATTAAGAGGTGGAGTTTCTTTTCCCAGTCCCCAGTACCTGGGCTGGCCCTGTGACTTGCTTGGGCCCATAAAGTTATGGTTGTTAACATGAGCTAGTCTTGAAATCTCAAGGGGCCTTGCAAACTTCCAATCAATCTCTTGCAGGGCGAGGTGTGAGAGGAACTGGCCTCAGGATCCCTGTGGTTTTTCCTTTTGCCTCTGGCTCCCATGTGGTTTGCCATGGCGCTGTTACTGATCTTGTTTTTACTTGAAATTTTGATATTTTATTCATCATAGATTTCTGGCACTAATTTTCAAGTTATTGCTTATCTTGATTATTTTTTCTGTATGTGCCCAAGGTAAGCTGGCACACTTACCTCATCCTAATCCTGCTCTCTTAGAACCCGCCCCAGCCATCATGTGAACAAGGCTGGGCCAGCCTGCTGGAAAATGGGAGACATTGAGCACATCCATCCCCGTCACCCCAGCCAACCCCCAGGCACCCCCAAGGCAGACCTGCCTAGCTGACCAACAGTTGACAGCAAAGATGTAAGTGGGCTGTGTTGAGACCAAATGAACCACCAGCTGAGTTCAACCTAATTTGCCAATTCATAGAATCAGTTGTTGTTTTAAGCTACTAAGTTTTGGGGGAGTATTATTATGCAGCAACAGCTGACCGATACGGAAAATCACTCAGCAACTCTTGAAGCAAGGGGAGAGAAAAAGTGGCTTTTGAGAACGTCCAAGGGAGACAGGTGAGCTGGGGCAAAGGGATCATTCAAACAAGGCAATACCACCCTATGCCCAGGCCCATCTGGGGCCCTGACTGCCATCTGAGGCTCCACCCGCCAGCCATCACCCCTCAGGGAGCCCCACAGCATTGAATTTCCAGACAGAAAAGATTCAGAGGCCCTTTGGTGCCCTTTCTTAAATGGCTCCCTCTGTCCCCTCCCAGGGAATGGAGGCTCAGTAATGTTCAAAGTGAGGGGCTGCCGTACACCCCACCGTCTTCCAAATCCTCAGGTGCAGGACTAGGAATGGGCTGGGGCTGAGGAAGCATCTGGGGGACAAGACAGGGCAGGAAGAGGGAGGAAGGAGGGTCCCAAGGATTGTGTTTGTTTTGAAGGGACCAGGCTCCAGGGAAGTAGACTCAATCTGAAATGTAGGTTCCCCGCATCCGGGCTCTGGCCCAGCAGTCACTGTGCCCTGCAGAGCGGAGTCTGAGGGACATGCATGTAGCCCACACCCTCAGGCTCCCCAGACAGAGAGGCCTCTCCCAGTGCCCAGTGTGACCCCGCCTCCCCTGCTGACAGGAGGTTGGTAACTATGTGACCTCCACTCCTTGGACTGATGGTGTGAAGGAGAGACTGTTTCATGTCACGACCGCTTCCTGACCACTGTCAGATCCTTTAAGTCAGAACAGAGATTGCTTCCAATAAACCCCCCAGAGACTGTCTGGTCAGCCCCCCGCCCCTGGTTTGCCCCAGGCATGCTGGTTCCTGGAAAAGGCCCTTGCGCTTCCCTAGGCCAGCAAGTAAGGTGGTTTCCACTTCTCTGGGGCGGGTCACACCCCAGTGCCCCTCCCCATCCTGCTGTGTCCTGTATAACCCTTTAGCGCCTGCCACGCGGTGTGATGGAAATCCACTTGGTCTTGCATCTGCCCGAGACGTGCCTTGTATATAAGTTCCCTTAATCAACTGGTTACGATGGAGTTGCCACAGGGACAGCGTTGGGCAAATTCTGATGAGGCTCTGGAGTGGGGTCCTGGAGTGCGTAGGGTGGAGCTGACTCAGGGAAGAAACTTGCAAAGCTGCCAGAAGGCACAGGGAGGTCAGCCGACTTGCCAGCTCTGCCCCTGGTGGTCCGAGTGCCTGGAGAGGCTCTCAGTGTATGCCTCTCACCAGAGACAGGAGCCTGGCTTCTGGACTCAACCTGCTGAAAATAAAGTGGGAGCAGGATCATCCCCTGAGGGCTGAGACCTCAGGCTACAGGTCATGTATTGGGGACACCCTGTGCTACCTCAGTGAGGACAGATGACCCAGGAAGAGCCACAACTTCTCCCTCCCCTGCTCCAGAGGCCTCCATGACAACAGCTCCTCCATGTGGTTGGATCTCAGAACCCCAGAGTAGGGGACAGTGAGCTGAGGGGCAACTGAGGGGTGGTGGGTGGTGGAGGTCCCACATCAGGGTCCGCACCTACCGTGGGGTGCAGGTAGGGCCACAGGGCACAGGTTTCTCAAGGTGGCTGTTGAGCTCTGGCAGAGATCTGAGCGTCTGGGAGCAATGGGTAGAGAATGAGCGCTGTGAATACAGCTGGCAGTGGTCCCTGGGGTGGTCAGGGCACAGGGACTCAAGGTGGCTGGGAGCTAAATGGAGAGGAAGACGTTCAAGAGTCCAACCCTTCACTTCCCTCCCATCTCCCCCTGCACCTCACTCACCAAGGGGTCGAGGTTCTCCAGGGGTCATTGGGCCCAACTCCAGGGGGTGAACACTGCCCAGGGAGTGGTGCCTGCATGGGTCATCTTTGGGCCTGAGTGGTGAGATAAGAGGCTAGGAGGTTGGAGCAGTGATGCTGAGCAGGACCGCCCCCTCTGCCCTCCACCCTCCGCCCCCAGGCTGCTTCCCTGCAGCTGGGAGCACGTGCCCAGCCCAAGGTTTTCATTCTGCTCTGCCTTCAGTGTTGACTGGGCCTCCACCCTTCTCTCCACATCATTCTCTCCAGCTCACTTCCTGCTCCCTCCTAAGAGCAGCCCCTGGGGTCCAGGCCGTAGTTCGGACTCAGGCTCTCCCAGGGCTGCAGGCGCTTTCTCTCTACGGCCCTGACATTTCTCCCATGCTCCAGCACCACCCCAGCATCCTGGCACCTTACAGGTGTCCGCATCACTCAGGTCCCAAAGAGGGGTGGCCTTCCTCCCTAGTGGCAGTAGTGCCTGTACTCCCTGCTGTTGGGTTACCCTGCTGCCCTCATTGACTCCAAGCCATGCTCAACTGCTCATGCCCCATTTCCCAGGGCCTGCTGCTTCCTTCCATGTCTCTTCAAAACAGTCTCTGCTGTCCTCAAGTCTCCACCCTGGCGATGACATGCAGTCACTGCTTTGCTGAAGGGCCCCTCACGCCGACACACCAAGCTCTGAGTACCTTGCACTTCTGCCCAGAGACTTGCAATCACCGCTCACTGTGTCAAGGCCTTCTCACCAGGCACCTGGGGCCTGCCGGTGCCCACCCTGTCAGAGATGCCCTCTGTCCCTATCTCCAGCCCAAACCCTGCCCTTTCCCTCAGCTTGTCCTGAGCACTCCCAAGGCTAGGCTGTGTCAGATGTGGCTATAAGGTACCTGCTTTGCCCAGAACCCAGTGAAGGGGCAGTCCTAGGGCAACTGCTTGGTATTATGGGAGCCCCTCCCAGGTTGTGGGGTGGGTTAGGGTGGACCCTTGGCACAAGGGCAGGTGGCACTCTAGCTGACCAGTGGTATGGAGTGAAAAGATGTGCTGGCCCAGCATTTGGGAACTCAAGGGAGATAACAGCAGAGATTTAGGCAGAGGGTGGGATGGAGGGCTGAAAACTCATGAGAAAGGCACTCTGAGGAGCACAGTGGGACAGGAACTGCACTGTGAGCTGGTGGAAAACAGGGCAAAGTCGATGATGAGGCAGCCCCCCAGTTGGGGGAAACAGGAGAATGGACAAAAGGGACTGAACCACAGCGATGGGGAGGGGTAGAGAGCCCCACATGGATTCACACCCTTGGCCCCTGGTGGCTTCTGCACAAGGCTTCTTCCCACTACCTCTGCTGCCTCACTGCACCCAGGGACAAGGCCTAAGGACGCCACCCCAGCTGCCCCAGGCCCAGCAGAACTCTGAGGAGCAGGAGCCACAGATTGGGCGCAGGGAGCAGGAACCTGAGCCTTCAGAGCCTACCCACTGTTCCTCCTTGAGCTGCAGAGGCATTGCTGGAGCTGGGGTCCCCGCTGCCACCGGTAGCAGCACCAGGCCAGGCCAGCCCCAGGAAGCAGAGGCAGCAGAAAGCTCAGGATCATTGCCAGCAGGAATGCATAGTGGTCTGCAAAAAACAGGGCGGGGCTGAGTCCTGAGTGGGTGCACCTCTCAGCCTGTCCCCACCTGCTTCCCCACCTTGTGCGCACTTTCAGGCTGCACCGGGCCGCTGTCCATGCTACCACCCAGCCCCGGCTTGTCGCAGGAGGGTGGGGCCCAGCCAGGATCGCAGTGGCAGTTATGGTTACTGTTGCAAACCTGCAGAGAAAGAGAGAAGGAAGGTCCCATGGCATCAGGGACCTCAAGTTCACTACTCCCACACACACCTTTCAGACCACTCACCCCATGGCCGTGGCAGGCGGTCAGGCAGCGCTGCAACTCGTGAAATGTAGTGTTCTGACAGCGCCTGTCCTGGCACACCTGCGGGCAGTGGTGTGCACTAAGCCCTGTGGGGAAGTCACGCTTTGGCCCCAGGGACTCAAGCGGCAGGGAGGGGGTCGGGTGGGCAGGGCTCACCATTGTAGGTCCACACTGGGTGCCTGGCTCTACTAGGCCCAAGTCAGGCAGGTCCAGCTGGGCACCAGGGAGCAGGAAGGCTCCCCTGCAGGTCACCTCGAGGCTGCCTAAGTGGATGGTAGAGTCCACCGGCATCGTGTGTGGTGCCCGTGGGCTCTGCTCCCCGCCCTGGCACTGCAGCTTCCCACAAAGCGCATCCCTGGGAACCAAGTGCAGGGTGGTCAGCGTGCAGTGTACCCGGGCCCCCAACCCATATCTCAGCTTCCATCCCTCTGCTCCTCTCCCCACCTCTTCCCACAAGGCACGGAGCCGCCCTCTTCATCCCGGCCGCAGTTGCCACTGGCGTCTCCCGCGGAGTTCAGCAGGTGGAAACAGGCCTCTGGTGCTGGACGGGAGCCTGGGGGAGCACGGGTGGGGCTGGAAATCACGCTTCCTCTGCCCTCAGTCCCTCGCCCGCCCCCGCCCTGCCCCCGCCCATCTTCCCTAGAGTAGAAAATTCCTCAGACCCAAGGATAGGAACGGGTGCAAAGGGTGCGCGGGGTCTCTCACCAGGCCCCCAGAGCTGCTGGCACTGCTGCTCGAGCGTGGGACACGCGCCGTCCCGGCAGTAGCCGCGGCCGCTGGCGCAGGGCGAGCCATCCAGTAGGTAAATGTCTGGGGGACAGTAGGGAGAGGCGCCCGTGCAAAACTCAGGGAGGTCACAGTCTCCCGCAACCCGACGGCATGGCGCGCCCGCCGGCTTCAGCTACGCAGGTGACCGGGGAGGAGGAATAGCGGCCGAGACACAGAGAGACAAGGGACAGTGAGTTATCCACGCCGACAGCAAGGCTCAGAGGCGGGACAGCCCGGCTAGAGCCAGGTGGACCCAAGCGCAAAGCAGAGCCAGCGCCCACAGGGGACAAGAGGACGCCCATCGGCCAGAACAAAATCTCCCCAGCGCCCCTCAACCCTCACGTTCGAGACTCCCATCCCCTCACCAGGCAGCTCGAGCAGCAATCCCCGTGGGAGCACTGGGCCCCCTCACGCAGCGAGCAGTTGTGGGCGAAGCAGCAGGGGTCGGGGCACTCCTGAAGCCGAAAAGGCAAGAAGGGATCGGGTAAGCGAGTCGCTCCCCGGACCCTGGGGGAGGGGGCGGGCGCGGGGACCCAACCTGGCCTGCGCCGCAGTCGCACTCCTCGCCCTGCTCTACGAAACCGTTCCCGCAGCGCGCGCGCGGCACCAGGAACCCAGAGTCCGGCCTGTTGGAGAGGCAGGCTCCGCCTCCCTTGCGGAAGAAGTCGCGCAACTGGCGGCGGCTGCAGGCGCTGAACAATCGGGGGAACGGGTGCCTACCGGCGAGGAAGGGCATTGAGTTGTGCAGGGACCAACCCCCTTAAAGCCTCGAAAGTCTCCGATCCCCTCCACGACCACCGGTGCTAGGCAACGCAGCAGCGGATGCGCGGACTGCGCAGACACTACTATGATCATTCTACAGAAGAGGAAACTAGGAGATAAGCATTCACCCAACGGAATGCAGCCGAGGAAGGGCCCCGGGTCTAGTGGAGCCTCCCCAGCAGCCCCTCTCCCCGCTACCAGGTTGCCCGTACCCAGTGGCCGCTGCCATGACGCAGCCACCTGACTCAGCTGCTGCCTCCACGCAGCAGCCTTCAGGGTCGTGTCTGAGGCCGAGGCTGTGGCCTATCTCGTGGGCCATGGTAGCTGCAGCACCAATGGGGAGCTCCGAGTGGTCCTGGGAGGGCGTGGGAACGGTCACTGCTGGCTGAGAAGACCGTCCCGCACCTCTCCGCCGGTCCATTCGCCGGCAGAACTCACCCTGCTCACGCCTCCAGAGCTCGATGCAAGGCACATGCCTTCGAGGGGCGCCAGGCCCACGGTGTTCCCCCGGAAAGCGCGGCCCCTGAGGGCAGAGTGCAGTGTGACCGGGCAATGCTGGGAAGGGGTGCAGCCCGGTGGGGAGCCCGCGTGGGGATGGGAGACACCCACGTGAGCAGCTGTGTGGAGTCGTGTGGCCGCCGCACCCACAGCCCCAGGCGCCACTGCAGGAAAGCCCAGAGCGTGGCGTTTGCGTCGGGCATGACCCGGCTCTGGTCCTGCTCAGTCCATACTTCCAGGCCAGTCAGCACCACCTGGATGTCCAGAGTCCTGAGAATCTGTGGTCAGGGCAAGACGGTCCTGAAGCAGGGGACCAGGCTACCACCTTGCTGGTGGCCCCTCTCTTTCCCCCACCTCCTCTCTCATCTCCAAGCCTGCCTCCTCCATTTAGGACTTGCTCAGGCTGCAGCTGTCATTCCCATTAAGCCTATCTGCCCACGCACCGCCCCCCTCAACCTGGTCCACATAGTTGGCGATCTCCAGAAGGCGCAGTTTGGTGTGGTTCAAGTCCCGGTGCTGGGTCAAGAACTGGAAAGGCAGCAATATGGTGGTGTGACAAGCCAAGCTGGCCCTGCTCAGCCCCGACAAGCCCCTAGAGCCTCCTCTCACCAGGGTGTGGTCAGCCACTACGTACAGCTCCAGGTACCTCAGGCTTCTGTGGGCCTCCCGCCTGTCCTGGGGAGAAGCATCTGTAACCCTGAGTGGCAGGCCGCAGGCCACTGGGTTTAAGCCCTGACCACCAACCCCAGTCCCCAGAAAGTACAAAGTTAACTTCAAAGTTTTGCCAGCGCTTGCTGGTGTGGCTCAGTGGTTTGAGCCCCGGCCTGTGAACCAAAATGTCACCAGTTCAGTTCCCAGTCAGGGTACATGCCTGGGTGAGGGCCAAGTCCCCAGTTGGGGGCCTATGAGAGGCAACTGGTTGATGTATCTCTCACACATTAACGTTTCTCTCCCTCTCCTTCTCCGTCCCATCCCCCCCTCTAAAACTAAATAAAATCTTTAAAAAATAAATAAAATAAAATTTTGCTAGAACTTGCTTCTTCAGCCTCCAAATAAAAATATCACGGCAGGAGACCCTGAAGTGGAGCCATGCCTTCCTGTCTTTCTGATTGGGAGGGCTGTGGTGTATGGCCGTACCACCCTGAACGCACCCAACCTCCTCTGACTGGAGGGCTGTGGATACTGCACTTCCACTCCCACCCCATCTATGGCCCTCACCCTGATCTGGGTGGCATGAAAAAGGTTGATCCTGTTCCCTTTGTCTCCAGGATCCCTGTGGCCACAGGCCCCTTTCCAGCTAAGCAGCTGCTCTGTCCAGAAGATCCTGTGGGTTGAGTTGTCCTCCGCATCCCCAGCTGGCCAAGGGTGCACATAATAGCTGGCATTGCTGCTGAGAGTGATCAGGCCCCTAGGGTGCACAGGAGTGCAGAGGGCGGTGTGAGAGAACTCTTGCCCCAGCCCCTGGCCCAGCCCCCTCCCCCACAACTCCTTACCTCATCCCAGAGCAGATGCTGAGGACTACCCAGGAGTCAGGGAAGCCCCTTACATGCCCATGGTAGTGACAATGATCCTAGAGAGCAAGGGACCCAGCCTCAGACCCAGCCAGGACTGAAGTGGGAGAGGCAAAAGAGCAGGCATGTTGGGAGCCTGGCTCCAGCCTCTCTTTAGGAACAGGAAGAGAATGGGGAAGGAGTGGTGGGGAGGTCCTCAGGGAGTGCATGCCCCAGCGTCCCTCACCCTGTCCTCAGTGCCCATGGAAGTATCTCACCGTGTGGTTGGGGACCAGCACCACTGGCTGCCCATCTGGCCTATAATGGGTTTCTGTGTATCCTGTGGCCAGCAGCCTGCTGAGAAGGGATATTGTAGGGATCACCAAATTTGGCTTTGCCTCCTCTAGGATGCCCTCCAGCCTTTTTCTGTGAATGCTAATTGAGCAGCTCTCTGAATGAGGCACAGGGCTAGCTCTTAAGAAGCATCCTAAGTGTATCTTAGGAAAGGGACAGAAGTGAATGTGTATTGCTTAGCTCAGAAAAACCATCGGCTAGAGGGAGAAAATAGAAGGTCAGGAAGGAGCCTTGGTGATGGCTTAGATATGGGAAGTGGGTGTGTTGGCTCTGCACCATTCTTGATACTTAACATTAAAATGGCCTTCTGTGATCTGGTTCCCACTGGGACTCCCCAAATTTGTTTCCCATTGCTCCCTTCCCTGCGGATAGAGACCCCCTGGGCAGGCCAGACAAGTTGAGGTCCCCTGAATGTGCCTTGATCTTTGTACCCACTGCATCACTGTCTCCATCAGCTTGGGGTGCCTGCCCATCTTTGAAACCTATCTTGGATTCTCTTTTGACTCAGGGTTCTTTTCGAGAACCCATTAGATAGTGCTCACTCACTTTTGGCAGGGAGCTGACAAGATGCTCCTCCATCAGGGAGGAGCAGCAACAGGGGCAGAGTGTGTGGTCCCTGTGGAGCCTGTGGCAGGCAGTTGGATCCCCAGGCCTGGGGCTGGGGAGGACTCAGGAGAAACTGCTGAAGAGGTGGGACTTAGAGCTAAGAAAGAGTGGTTGAACTCCCTAGGTGGCCCCTCCTGCTGCCTACTCTTGTTGGGCATCCGGTCGACCCTCTCTCAGCTACCTTCCAGCCTCAAGGGTCCTTCAGATCCTTTCCTCTGTCCTGCACACCCCACATATCTTTCCAACTCTGCTTCAGTGACACTCATCCCCTTAACAATTCCATCTTTGGGCCCCATCTCACCAGGGTCCTTCCCACCAAGGATTCAACCATTAGTCAATCCCTCTCTTTTAAAGAAAATCCTGACCCCACCTCACCTTGACCTCTGTACTAGCAGGTTGCCCCAGAAACCTGTGATGCCTGCTACTCCACCTCCCAGTCTTCCCTTCACCTTCTCAAGCTTTACTTCCCCCTCCATGCACACATACAACCCTAGGGGGCAGGTGATGTGGTCAGCCCATGTAATGCATGGGGACATCGAACCCCCGAGGAACGGTGGTTAGGCATGGTGGAACCCATTCATTCCTAGTCCACCCGATTCCGTGGGGGAGACTAAAACATGTGCAGAGTGCTCAGAGCAGTGCCTGCAATGAAACAAGCACTTGATAAATAACTGCCTGTTGCAAACATAGTCTGAATGGTTTTAAGACCCCATGCTACATCTTGGGCACCCACCCCACCCAGCCCAGCTCTGCCTGCTCATTCACCAACTCAAAATCTTTGGCTCTGCACCATTCTTGATACTTAACATTAAAATGGCCTTCTGTGATCTGGTTCCCACTGGGACTCCCCAAATTTGTTTCCCATTGCTCCCTTCCCTGTGGATAGAGACCCCCTGGGCAGGCCAGACAAGTTGAGGTCCCCTGAATGTGCCTTGATCTTTGTACCCACTGCATCACTGTCTCCATCAGCTTGGGGTGCCTGCCCATCTTTGAAACCTATCTTGGATTCTCTTTTGACTCAGGGTTCTTTTCGAGAACCCATTAGATAGTGCTCACTCACTTTCGGCAGGGAGCTGACAAGATGTTCCTGAGTCCTGCATGAGGGAGGTGCCCCACAGCAGGGCTGCCCCACAGTCCGCTTTAGCCTCAAGGGAGCCAGTCATGGGCTGGTGTGACTCCCCCTGTCACTTGAGCCTCCTCAGAGCCCTCAACCCTTCCAGCCTCCCTTCTGGGTTCCCACCAGTCCCCGTCCCCAGCGCTGTTCCCCCCTTCCCTCTCCCCAGAGACAGAGAGGCCATCTTGGCTCCCAGCCTCCTCCCCAACCTGGTACTCACTGGTTCTTCTCCAGCTCCAGCAGGAGCTCCTGGCCTTCAGCTTCCAAGACTACAAGCCCCTTGTCTAGCTTCAAGACCTGGGCAAGAAAGAGTATAGGCTGAGGTGGCAGGCAGCCTGGCCCTTCTGCCTGCCAGGGAGCCAGCGGGATGTGGAGCCAGCTTCCAGGGAGTTCATGGGGAGAACATGGGGGCAAGGGACAGAAGAGTCCCCACTTGCCCTGGTGGGCATGGGTGGGTGTGGGGGTCAGAACATGGAGACAAAGATGTTCCCAAACTCAGGATGTTTGTCGTTCCTACAAGAGCCATTTGACATAGCCTGTTAGGCACATACCACTTCCTCCCCAGAGAGACTAGGGATCCCAGAAAGAGGTCTGCCTTGCTCAGTTACTGGGCCCTTCCTCTGGCCCTCCCTCCTCTTTCCTGACTAGGTTTGCTTCTTCTGCGCAGGGAGCACATCCTGAAGACAGCGCAGTGTGGGGGTGGGGTGGACGTCACACACCAGTGGCTCAGGCTGCCTCACAGCCTCTTGTTTCTGTTTCTTGCTTCTGCTCACTCCCAACAGAGTCCAGACTTTACTCCTCCACCTCCGATTCTGACAAACTGCCAGGTCGTGAAAGCTGCCTGGTCTCCGTCAGGCTCAGCCACACCTGCGTCACTGATCCTGTGAGGTAAACACAGGCCCCTACGCCAGGCTAAGAGAAAAACACTGGCTTTCCCAGCTAGATGTCGGGAGGTGGCCTGGGCCAGCCTGCCAGCCTCTCCTTCCCTACCCTCACTGTCTCTTCCATGCTGTGGGAAGACCCCCATCTGCCTCCCTTGTTCACTCAGTCTGGCTGGAGGCCCAGAGTTGAAGCCAGTCCAGGATCCTCTTGGAGAGCTGCTGTGTCTTGGAATGCTGGCCCAACCCTCACTGGCCCTTCCTCTTTAGCCCACAGTGCACTGTGCTGGGCCGGAGGCCAAGGGGCTCACAGTCTTGGAGTGTGAGCTCTTCCTCAGCAGGTGGGGAGCAGACAGCTCCTGCCCCAGCAAAGAGCCCGGCAAGGCCCCAGGCATGAGCTCATGGGGCTGGAATGCCCCTTTTTTATTGGAGAAAGTTCTGTCCAAAGGAAAGGTGGCAGGCCACACGAAAAGCCTCCTCCTGCCCCTCTCTGTTCCTCCGCACCCCTGCCGCCGGCATTTCTTGCCCTCCTAGTGCCTTTACCACTCACTATGCATGCCATCCCTGACCTGAAACATGGGTGTTCCCCTCCTCTGGGACAGGGCTCCCAGCCTCAACACTGTCCTCCTCTTGTCAGGCTTCCTGGGGACAGGGGCCTGGAAGTGAGAAAAGCAAGCCCCTCCAGGAATCCCCTCCTGGTCACAGCCCAGGCCAGGCCAGGAGGGTCCACAGTCAGGATGTGTAAGCCCAGCCTTGCCCTCTGCTGGTGATATCCAGAAAAATGACCTCCAAGCGTGGACCAGCACCATGCTTGGCCACTTGAGCAGGGACCCTGAGGGTGTGGGGGACCCAGGTTGGCAGCTATGGGCCTGTGGGAGCCTCCCAGCCTTCACAGCAGCATTCTCCTGCCTTTCTCCTTGCTGGCCTGGACTGAGGGCTGTCCCTTCTGGCCTGAAAATCCAGGACAAAGAGGACTCTCTAGGTTTGGGGAACACTGGCCAATGGTTTGAAGTCTGTCAGACCGTCATAGGTCTCAGACTTCTGGGCTAAAGAGCTGTGTGAACTAGGGCAATTTCTGCAACCTCTCTGGGCTTCAGTGTGCCCCTCTGAAATGGGCAGGCAGAGGCCACTGGCCTCCGGGTTAGCAGCACAGCTGTGCGGCACATGGAGATGGGGCCACGGTTATCCTGGGAGTGTGTGATGGGTGGGTGTTGGGAGGAGGCTGGGGCAGAGCATCCTAGGGAAGCAAAATGTGGTGGACTTGCATCTGAGGGCCATCAGGAGCGTGACCACTGCCCTTGGACAGAAGTGGACTCTTCATGAGCCAGTGAGGCTGAAGTCTCAGGCCCCTCAATGGCAGGGGCCTGGAGGGGACAGCAATGCGTCTGTCTGTGGGGTCGCATGTTCTAGTAATCTTCAAAAGGAAGCTATCTTGGTGTTTTTTTAAAGAGGTCCCTGAAGGTTATGCCTCATGAACTCTGCCGGATGGGATGGGGGTGGCCTGGATAGTCTCAGGAAGGCAGAGAAAGGGTGGAGGGAGAGGGGAAGCCTGAAAATGACTTCCATGTGTGCGAGCTCATGCAATCTGGATGTCTCCCGCCCCTGCCTGCCCACTCTTCAGGGAGGAGCCTTAAGGACTGGGAGGGGGAATCTAGGGAACCCAGTAAAATGGCCACACTGAAAATTGGGGTGGGGTAACAGGGCTGGGAGACCCTGGGGCCCTGAAGAGCAAGGAATCATGTGGCACTGACCGGCTCCTCCAGGGTGACCGGGCGCCAGGGTTGTCCATCCAGGACCCAGTGAGGGATGACTGGCTCTCCAAGGGCATTTTCTGGTGTGAGGACAGAGCACATGGTGAGGGGAAACCGGAGGAACGGAGGGGAGTAGGGACCACAGAGGGGCAGGATTAGAGGACCACAGCAGGGAGAAACCCTGTCTTCAACAATCCACGGGTGTCCTTGGGACTGAGGGGCTTCCAGGGAGGCAGCAGAAGAGAGAAAGAGGAGCCTAGAAAGGACAGTTCAGTGGGGGATGCAGGAGGCCCACTTGACCTTGGGGGAAGGCTTGGTGTCAAAGGTCACGAGGAAGAGACCAAGGCTGCCAGTGCCCAGTGGAAAGAAAAGGGGAGTAGCCTTGGTTATTTTTAGATTGGGCGACAGATGCCTCTAGGGTGAGAGATCTGTGAAGAGGACACGCCTCTGTCTTCACCACCCTCTGAGAAAATCAACAGCTGGATGTTGCTTTGGGGGGCCCACCTTGCTCGGAGCTGCCCTTGGGAGCTTCATGCTGGTGGTGAGGCTTCCAGGACCCTGGCCCGGAGGCTGCCTCCTCGTGTCTTCAGAGGGGGCCGAGTGGGGGACAGAACCTGAGTGCTCCCAGGCCTGGTATGTTTTAGGGGGTTCCAGGAGGAATACCAGAGCCAAGCATTACTCAGAGGAGGCTGGAATGCTCCCCTGGAATGCTCCCAACCCCCCTCCCCCAAGGGCCCCAGTAACTCTCATTACACCACCCTGCAGGAGCCAGGAGCCAGGCCCCAGGCAGCCCAGAGCAAGCAGATGGGCCTCCTTCCCTCCCGCACTCAGTCCTGGAAAAGCCCAGCTCCCAGAACTGACAGCTCCCCAACTCCCACCCCGACTGCTTTCTCCTCCTCTGTCTCCTCCCCCAGACTCCATCCTCAAAGACCTAGAATAGCAGCAGCTCCAGGAGTTCCCTTCCCCCAAGAAGGCCTCCCTGATTGGATGAGTGAGTTGCCATCCAGCAGTTGCCCACCAACTGGGGCCGGAGTGGAGAGGGGCCTGAGTGCCTCTGGGGAGAGGGCATGTCTCTTAGCCCAGAGCAGACTTGACTGAGGGTGGAGAACCAGTTCCTGCTGGGCCCAGGCCTCCTAGGGCAGAGAGGGGAGGGTAGGATTGGGGGTTCTCCTCATGGCCCTGGGCACATATACTGGTCACTGGCACCTTGAGGAGGGATGGGGAGGCAGAGCTGGGGTCTGGTGACTAGGTGGATGGGAGCAGAAACCAGGGGAGCCAGTGCGGTGTTGGGGAGCATAGAGTCCTTCTCCACTCTCCCCAGGGGCTGCATCACCCTCCCGTGACTCCAGAATGAGGAGGAGGAATCAGTGGAATGCGTGGGGACTTGGGGACCATCGCCAAGAGAATGAGGGCTGTCATCTCTCCCCTGGGGGTCCAGAACAGATCAGGACCTGTCCCTGTTGGTCCCTCTGACAGTGCTCTGCAGCCTCCCCCCCCTCGCTCCCCCCACCTCAGGTTTCCCAGCCCTGCCTTTCCTGCCCCCTCCCTGACCCTTCTCAGGCACCTGATGTGCAGGGCTCCACCAATCCGCCACCCCCTCTGAGAAGTTGCTGTTTTCAGCCCCATCTCACACGGGATTTGGAGAAGTTACACTGGGAAGAAACTGAGCCGAGTTCCATGCCCCACCCCCTCCCCTGTCCTGCTAAACAGGCACCTTCTGTGAGAAGCCCTCCTTCTGTATCTAACCAAACAAGGCAACAATATAAACAGTACACGCGCTGTCCCAAGGCCCTGCGATGGGGGGGTGAGTTTGGGCGATGTGTGAGTGTGGAGGTCACAGTCAGCGCCCTAGTCTGAGGTCACAGCAGGGACTCGGGGGGCCAGTGGAGGAAGACGCTCGAGCCCTGACGGATGGAGGTGCAGGGATGTTCCCGCTGCAGGAGGGGCCTGGAGGTGGCTCCAGCCTGAGAACCCAAGCAGAGGGGTTTGAGGGCTGGGCGGCTGCTCAAGGGTAAGGATTCCCGCCACTCTGCTTTGTTGTGGGCACAGTGGCAGCTCGGCAGAGTGTGCAAGTCCCGGCCCGGGTCCCAAGTAACGGTGAGAATCCCCGGGCAGGGCTCAGGAACAGCTTCCCAAACCCTCCCTGTTCCTTGTCCCAACACCCCATCCCCTGACAGTGACCGAGCCTGCCCCTCGGGGCGCTCTCGCACTTACCGTGAAGTGTCTCGTCCCCCCACACTGGCCATAGTAGTCGCGGCAGCAGCCGCAGCAGCATCAGCAAGGCGGGAGACCCTGGAGCTCTCCAAGACCCCAAGCCCATAGCTGTGAGCGCCTCGACTTCTAAGCTGCGGCTCTCAGCTCTCGGCCTGCAGTTCCCGGCCCCGCCCCCGCTGGGTCACCTCAGGCGCACGCCCTGTGCAGCTGGCCCGCTGCCTGCTAACCCTCCCGCGCCCACCTCTCCGCCTGTTCTGGTCCCTGTGGGTCCTCCCACGCAGCCCTGGCCGCCCTCGCCGTGACCCCGGCGGATCCCGACCCAACCCTGCCCGGCAGAACCCGAGCTCGCGCGCCCTTGGAGAGCCTGGACCAGCCTCCCTGCCGGAGCGGCCCTCTAAGGACTAGAGCTTGCGTGGGCAGGGCGGGGGCCGGGATCTGTAGGGGCCCTCTCTGGGAACCCGCCCGTGTCATCCCATCCCATAGGTCTTAGAGAGCTCCCTACTTCTGGGGGTGAAGGATGAGGATGGAGTGCGCACCCTCGGGAAAAGACTTTGAGGACCAGAGCAGAGGGGACAGAGGCCAGGGCTCGTGGGCCGCCTGTTGCTGCTCGGGCCTTCCTAGGACCGTACCTCACTCCCCGATCTCCGGAGGTGGACCCCTGTCCCCAACTTGTCACCAGCCCCGCCCAGAGGCCCCCTGGAGAGAACGCGGCAGAAGTGTTCTTAGGAGAAGGGAGGGCGGGACGACCCCGACAGGTGCGGCAGAGGCCCGAAGCTAGTCTCCGTGTCCCAGCGGCTGCCAGCCCCGCGGCGCGCGCAGGTGGGCGTGGGGAGCCAGTGGGTGCCGCCGTCCTGTTGGCTCCGTGCTTCGCAAAGGGGAGGCGGCGGGACCGGCGCGCGGGCGCGGCCTTTTGCCCCTGGCGGAAAATTGTGCAAAACCGTGGACTCCAAGATGTCAGGGATCCTTGCAGCCTCTGTAACATCTGTTTCTTGTTTTAAAGGTTTGTCTGTACCGAGTAGTAAATTCCGATAGCGAGCAACAAATATTCCCATAGCGAGGGAAGTTAACTTTTAAGCAAATCTGTTTGTTATGGAGAAATCAAAGTGTGGCAATTCAGTAAGAGTTCCAGCTGCAAGGGGAATCTATGTTCTCCTGATTCAAACATCGAAATGTGTGAGATGTTTAAGGAACATCTCTCCCTCTTCTGTGCACACCTTCTCAGCCCACATCCCCCAACAGGAAGACACTAATTATCAGTACAGGTTTTAGATTATTTTATACATTCCCAATGTAATACACTTTTTTTTTCCTCTAGCACTTTCTGCACCTCGATTTTTTTTCACTTAATGCACCTTGGAGATTCTTCATATCAGTGAATTTAGAGTTGTCTCATTATCACTATTCTCATTATTATTATTAAGGTATAATTTACATACAGTAAAATGCACCTAGCCCTGACTGGTGTGGCTCAGTGGATTGAGCGCTGGTCTGAGAACCAATAGGTCCCTAGTTCAATTCCCAGTCAGGGCACATGCCTGGGTTGCTGGCCAGGTCCCCAGTTGGGGGCATGCGAGAAGCAACCAATTGATGTATCTCTCCCTCTTCCCCCACCTTCCCCTCTCTGTAAAAATAAATAAATAAAATCTTTTAAAAAAAATGAACCTATAGAACATGTTCAGTTAGATAAGTTTTTAACAGTAAATTCTTTTATAAACTGATTTTATTGAGGAAGGGGGAGAAAGAGAGAGAGAGAGAAACATTGATTTGTTGTTCCACTTAGGTATGCATTCATTGGTTGGTTCTCACATGTACCCTGACCAGGGATCCAACCTGAAACCTTGACTGGTAGGGACAACATTCTAACCAACTGAACTACCCAGTCAGGGCAACTAGATGAGTTTTGATAAATTTATACACCTGTGTAATCACCACCACAATCCACATACAACATTTCCATCACTCCAAGAAAGTTCCCTTGTGCCCCTTCCCAGTCAGTCTCTCCCACTCCCAACTCCAGGCAGCCATTGGTTTTTCTGTCAATAGATAGGTTTTCTGTATTCTAGAACTTCATGGAAATGGAATCATAAAGCATGTACTCTTGTGTCTGGTGCCTTCTTTCTTCATGGTTTTGAGATTCATGTACATTGGTTAGGGTATCGATCATTTGTTCTTTTGCAGTGCTGAGTATATTCCGTGGTAGAGGGAAGCACGTTCCTCTCTCCTCCAGTTAGCATTTAGGTTCTTCCAGGTTGGGGCTTCTTAATTTATTTATTTTTATTTCTTTTTTATCCCCACCCAAGGATATGTTTATTGATCCTTAGGAAGAGAGAGAGAGAGAGAAACATGGATATGAAAGAGAAATATCCATCATTGCCTCCCATGCAAGCCCCTACCAGGTGTCAAACCCACAACCTAGCTATGTGCTCCGACTGGCGATTGAACCCCCAACCTTTTTGGCACATGGGATGATGCTCCAACCAACTGAACCAACTAGCCAGGGCTGGGGCTTTCTACAATATAGCTGTTACAAAATTGCTGTGTAAGTCTTTGTATATAAACATATGGTTTCATTTCTCGCATGTAAATGTCTAGTAGTAGAATTGCAGGGTTATATATGGTAAGGGCATAATTTACTATTTTAAGAAACTTTTTCTGAAGTGGCTGTACCGTTTTACATTCCCACCAGCAATGTATGAGAGTTCCAGTTTCTCTACATCCTCAGCAACATTTGGTGTTGTCAATCTTTTAAATTTTAGCCATTCTAGTGGGTGCATAGCACCCTCATCATTTTTTATAGTTGAATGCTACCATTTATTTGTATGGTCCCCTCTTGGGCATATATATGGTTTCCAATACCTCTGCACTCACAAACAATGCTGTGATGGATAATTTATGCACACGTTTATTTGTGAGATGATTTTCTATAGGCAGGATTACTGGGTTAAAGGATATGTATATTTTTTGATTTGTGTAGATACAGTTAAATTGCCCTCCCAACTCATGCCAATTCATAATATCTGGAGTGCTTATTTTCCCACAGCCTTACCAACACAGTTATCAAATTCTGATAACATTTGCTAGTCAGAGAGTGCAGGTGCAGTCTCAACTCACATTTCTCTTATTATCGAGGTTAGTATCTTTTTCACAGATAATGAAAAAAGATACTAAAACTATTAAATAGATAATAAAACTATTACAGTTGTCCCAGTTATTTCCCCTTTACCCCCTTTGCCCCCCTCCACCCAGCACCCTCCACTCCCTGTGGCGATTCTCCCCTCCTTTGTTCATGTCCATGGGTCATGAGTATAAGTTCTTTGGCAGCTCCATTTCCTATACTTGCTCTTAACACTCTCCTGCCTATTCTGTAACTTCCAATTTGTACTTGTTAATCCCTCACCTTTCCCCCCATTCCTCCAGATTCCCCTCCCCACTGGCCACCACCCCAATGTTCTCATTTGTGATTCTGTTTCTGTTCTGCTTGTTTGCTTAGTTTGTTTTTTCAGATTCAGTTGTTGATAGTTGTGAATTTGTTGTCATTTTAATGTTCATAGTTTTGATATTTTTCTTAAATAAGTCCCTTTAACATTTCATATACTAATGGTTTTGTGTTGACGAACTCCTTTAGCTTTACCTTGTCTGGGAAGCACTTTATATGCCCTTCCATTCTCAATGATAGCTTTGCTGGATAGAGCAATCTAGGTTGTAGATTTTTCATCACTTTGAATGCTCCTTGCCAATTCCTTCTATCCTGCAAAGTTTCTTTTGAGAAATCTGCTGATAGTCTTATGGGAACTCCTTTGTAGGTAATTATCTGCTTTTTTCTTGCCACTTTTAAGACTCTTTATCTTTAAACTTTGGCATTTTAATTATGATGTGTCTTGGTGTGGTCCTCTTTGCATCCATCTTGTTTGGGACTCTCTTTGGTTCCTGGACTTGTATGTCCATTTCCTTCACCAAATTAGGGAAGTTTTCTTTTATTATTTTTTTCAGATAGATTTCTGATTTCTTGCTCTTTCTCTTCTCCTTCGGCACCCCTATGATGTGAATGTTGGAATGCTTGCGGTTGTCCCAGGGGCTCCTTACACTAATCTCTATTTTTTGGATTATTTTTCCTACTTGCTTTACTGATTAGATGTCTTTTTCTTCCTTATGTTCCAAATCATTGATCTTATTCTCAGTTTCATCCATTCCTCTGTTGATTCTCTTTACATTGTTCTTTATTTCATTTAGTGTCTCTTTCATTTCTGATTGGATCATTTTTATGCTGTTGAAGCACCCACTGAATTCCTCGAGAATCCTTATAACCAGTGTTTTGAACTCTGCATCTGATAGATTGCTTATATCCATTTTGTTTCATTCTTTTTCTGGAGTTTTGTTCTGTTCTTTCATTTGGGCCATGTTTCTTTGTCTCTTCATTTTGGTAGTCTCCTTGTGTTTGTTTCTATGCATTAGGTAGAGCTGCTTTGACTCCATGTTTTGGTAGCATTGCCTAATGAAACAGGTGTCCTGTAGGGTCCATACAGCTCAATTTTCTGATGGTCCTGAGTGATATTTGTTCTGTATTTTAGCTGTAATTTTGTTGTGGTCTACGAGGAGGTGAGCCACATTCACCTATGCCTTCATTTTGACTGGAAGTCCCTAGTGAGGTTAATATCTGTTCAAACACTTAAAAGCCATTTGTTTTTACATTTCCCTAGTTACCAGTTCATATCACAGCCCCTTTTTCCATTGAACTTTTAGTCTCTCTTAACTTGAAGGTCTTTACACATAAGGGTGATCAAACCTTTGTCTAGAATATGAGTTGCAAATATTTTCCACAGTTGATGAAATGTATCCAGCATATAGCTCATTTATATTGTTTGCTGGGTAGTGTTCAATTGTGTGACTATAACCACATCTTTTCCCCATTGATTCTACTGTTGCTGGACATTTGAGTGGTTCCTAGTTTTGAGATATTACTAAAGCTGCTGCTGTGAACATTCAAGTGCATGTGTCCTTAGCTTCCTTTCTTTGCTGTCCTGCTCCTCCCACCCCTGTACTGGTCTCCCCTGGGGGTGTGTTCTTAATAAGTCACTTGTGTATGAAATCTCATCTTAGGAATCAGACTTAATACACACATAGATGGCTTTGGTCACATGGGGGGCTCCAGTGTAGACAGACTGGAGAGCCATCAATCCTTCCTCCTGTGGATGACTGAATGGAGTCACCATGGATCCTGACAGCAGCAGAAGGCACCCCTCCAGGACAGAATTCCCTGATCCTTCTGCTGGTTAAGCCAGGAAGCAGAGAGCAAGGCATTCTGTCATGCCCAGGCTCCATTTTGCTATCTCCTCTTGTTGGGGGAGGATTTGGGGTAGAGCAGCAGTGGACAGAGAGACCTAGGCTTCCATCTTGAACCAGGAGCACAAATGGAGATTCCAGAAGAGAATGTGAATCCTAAGAAAGGAGAAGCCCTAACCATAGTAAAGGAAACAGTCCTGAAGGGGAAGAAGAGAGAGGCAGCTAAGAAAGCCCCAGAAATCACATGGACAGCGCAATACCAAGTGAATGTCCTGGAAGGGCCTGGCAAGGCGCTGGAGGTGGCTTGAGTGCCAAACAAGCTGGGGATCAGGAAAGTAGAGCAGACCCCAGAGTCACAGAGAGGAAGGCCGTAGTATAGGTATCAGAAGAGAGGAAGGCAGGGCCCTCTCTCCTCTGGCAGGAATACAGCCCACCGGCGAACTCCTATTCACACTGAAAGTTGCAGCTTTGGTGACTCCTTGTCAAGGGGTCCTCTCTGACCCAGAGCTTGGTGACTGTCCCTGGCACTACACTTCTCACTGTACCACATTTCACACAGCATTGTAGTTACCTATTTCTTGTCTCTCTCCTCCAGACCCTGAGTTTCAAAGGGTCTGAGTTTCAAAAGGCAGTGTCTTTTGTTCACTGCCTCATACAGAGCCTGGCACACTGTCAGTGCTGACGAAACGAGGGGGACATGTAGTCTAAGAGCTGTGTGGGGACTGAAGCCATCCTTGCCAAGTGGATGCTCCAACCCAGATGAGCTATGACCAAGCACATCAGAAGAATTTTTTGCTGAAACCTCAGAGCAACTGTTTATTTACATTTGGGGATAGCAGAGGAGGGGATGGGGCCATTAGACCAAAGTTGAGGAAGATAGCTCCTAGAGGTGCCACTGATCAGCTCAGTGTTCATGCCAGATAACACCATGGGAAAGATGATTTCTCAAATGCCTTGTTGGTGTCCCTCTCTGGGGGCAATGGGCAGCATCCTGGGAAGAAGGCAAACCAGTGAGAGTTAAAGCTTTGAAGTGTTCACATAATGAGCAATACCCACCATCTGTAAGTAGGACTCACCCTGAAGAGTGACCCAGAACAAGGTGTCCAAGGAAGCACAGCCAGCGCCAGCCCATGGAGAGGCCATGCCAATGCTTACATGCATCAGAAAAAGTAACGCATGTGGACACTGTGTTCAAAGGCAAACATGATGTCCCTCAGCAAAGTGAAGAAGGTGCTTTAAAAAAAATCTGTACTCAGCTGTAATTTGGGTAGCCTTTCATGAAAGGTGGGAGATTTTTTTAAAACCACCTTATCAAAGTAGTGTTTGGTATATTTTCAGAAAACTTGTGTCTTAAGTGGCTCAGGGACTTTTCACAAAGTGAATACACCCATCAAACCTGCACCCAGACCAAGGAGCCACACTGTCCACTTCCCAAAAGTCCCTTTGTGGTCCCTCCCAGTTATGACCTTCCTCCATAAGTAACCACTATTTTGACTTCTATCACTATCAATTAGCTTTGAACTTCATGAGACTAGAACCATGCAGTCTACACTGTTTAGCGTCTGACTCCTTTCACTCAACATTATGTTTGGGAGCATTGCCCATAACGCGTGTGGTTGTAGCTCCTTCTCACTTCTGTGTGATATTCCATTGTGTGAACATAGCACAAGTCATTTATCCATTCTGTTGTCAGTGTGCGTTTGTTTTTTCCAGTTTTTGGCTATCATGAACAGTCTGACTGTAAACATTCTAGTACAATCCCATGGCGGGCAAAAACCCTTCATCTTTTTTGAGTAAATATCCAGGGGGGAATTTCAGGGCAGGAGTATTTTAGCTTTAATAGAAAATGTTAAACAGTTTTCCAAAGTTGTCATATATTCTGTATGATTCCATTTGTATAGAAATTAAAAAAACAAGCAAATCAAATCTGTGGTGTGAAAGGTCAAGAGAGTGGTTGCCTTTGGGGGTTGTGACTCGGAGGGATCAGAAGGGAGACTCCGGGGTGCTGATAATGAATGGACTATTTTTTGATCTGGATGCTGGTTACATGGGTGTGCTGGCTTTTTAAAAAGTCATTGAGCTGTGCAGGCATAATGTGTTCACATTTCTGTATGTGTGTTACACTGGAATCAAAGTTTATTTTTAAAGTCTTGCTATTTTCCTCCCTGCCTGCTTGAAGATCAGCAGCCATCATGAACGACACAGGAACTATCCGCACCAGGAAGTTCATGACCAACAGACCACTTTGGCGGAAACAAATGGTCATTGACGTCCTCACCCAGGGAAGACAACAGCACCCAAGGCAGAAATTCGGGGAAAACTAGCTGAAATGTGTAAGACCACACCGGATGTCATCTTTGTGTTTGGTTTCAGAACCCATTTGGGCGGTGGCAAGACAAGGGGCTGTGGCACGATTTATGATTCCTTGGATTATGCAAAGAAAAAAGAACCCAAACATTGACTCCCAGGACATGGCCTATATGAGAAGACGAAGACCTTAAGGAAACAGAGGAAGGAACGCCAGGGCAGAGTGAAGAGAGTCAAGGGGACTGTGAAAGCCAACGTTGGTTTGGGAAGAGTGAGCTGGAGACCTGACAACAGAAGGAGTAAAGATTCTTCAGTGACTTCATCTGTGGGGATTGGGCAGGTTTTTCATGAGAGGATGAATAAACTAAGAACTTTTATGTGAAAAATAAAATAAAAGTCTCGAGGAGCCTCAGACCATTGGGAGTGGACATAATGAACTCCTCTGAGAACTCTCCTATCCCATGTGGACTTACATTCCCTTGGAGGTACACAAAAACAGACAAAGACTTTCAAGTCAAATGGTCCCTGATCTCCCAGTAGCCACACTTCTGCAGCCACCTGTGGTACTCCCCGCAGGCTCTCTGCCCCAGAGAGTCCAAAAACATTGGCTGCATTTGGCTTGCTCTCTCCCAGTCCCACCTCTGGATTTAGCCCACACGTTCCACCCTTCCATGTGACAACGTAGAAAAAACAGGGCTTACTTACTAAGTCTCACCTACTGTGTGCCCAGTATGGTGCTGGTCATGTGGTCAGTGCAAGTGAGCAGCTTTCCATCTCAAGGGGCACAAATCATTTGAGCATAAGGCAGTTTGTAGTAAATGCATGTAATGTGCATGCACTGGACACCTCAGCAAGTAGTCTCCCAGAACAAACCCCACTCACATTTGAATCCTCTGTGTTCCAGTCCAGCAGTTCATGTTGCAAGAAAAAGACCCACTTCAGTTATGTCATAGGATAGACCTTTATTGAGAAGAAATGCCAGACAGGCTCCCAGGAAGGATCTGGCCATCAGGCACCAAAAGGAATGGAACGTTAGGCCAGGAAGGGACTCAACCTCTGCTACATGGAGCTCACCAGGCCTCCAATTTCTTCCCAGCCCGTTAGCTTCATGCTAACATCCCATTACTTCCAATATTTCTCAGCCAAAATCCCAGAGCAGGGGGCTCTTTGCTCCTCCCATCATCTGTCACCAGGCTACCAGGAGAGTCACTAGCCTACCCAAGAACTGGCTCCCCTCAGGCACTGACTTCCTAGGAACACATTATTCCTTCTTGGTGACCCTCATTCATCTTAACAGCCCCTGGGCACACGCTTCCAGGGAGAAGATGCGAACTCACTGGAGCATGGAGAGGAATGTACCTGGGGCAGAAAGAAGGATGTTGATGACATGTTTTCTGCTCCTCACACTCTCTGAGGCTGGGGGGTGGGGGTGGAGGCACTTCTTCCAGGGGCCAGATCTGGCACAAGACATCTGCTCAAGCAACCCCACCACTTGGCATGCCATCTCCCTAGGGACCACCAAAACTTCTTGATTTCCTCAGTCTTAATATTTGAGAGGAAATATCCCCTCCAGGAAGCCCATGACCAGGGCATGCCTTTCAGCAGATTGGCACAAAGACAGAATGTGACCTGCTGGCAGCATTCTCATCAATGTCAAAAGTCTCGGGGATGAGACCATTGTTGGGAGTCCTTTGGAAATAGAATAAAACTACATTTCCCAGAATCCCTCACAGCTTTGGAGCGACCTTGTGGTTAAACTCTAGCCAATGGGAAGTGAGTATATATGAAATGTGCAAATTGTGTCCACAGTGGGAATAAGTGTACATTTAACTTCCACTCCTCTTATTGGAGGGAATGTGAATGCAGAGGGGTCATTGTAAACCTCACAATCAAGATAAGATAAAAGAATACAGAGCATCAGCAATTTAAGCCACCATAACATACCCAGACTAGTATGGGAGAGAATAATAAAATTTTCTCATGTTGAAGTTACTGTATTTGGTATCTTGTTACAGCAGCCTAACTTGTATTCTAGCTCATACAGAGGACTTTGGCCAGCCTGTGAGGATGTAGAAAGCTCCTCTTGTAATCCTTCCAAATAGTCCAGAATTGGCTTGGAAGAGAAAGATGTGCAGAGGCAGTGGGAGATAAATGGAGAGATGAGACCCAGAGAAAAGTGAAGAAGTGCACATGATCAACTCACTCCTCTTCAGCATCCCCTGAGGTCCACACCCTCCTGGGTAGATTGGGGTTCACCCCCTCCTCTCACCACCTATTTTTCTTGAGGGTCAAGAAGTTTGGAACCAGGTCATAGCAAGTCAGATGTCTCAGCATCGTTTTCACAGAAGCAGGTAGGATCCAACGCAGCCTTGTTTACAAAGCCCAAGCCATCACCGATTCCAGCGGCCTCCTCCTCCTGCAGGTGGGCAATGCCACAGGTCAGCTCAGGGGTGGAGCATGGGGTGAAGTCCCAAATGTGGCTGCATCAGGATCAATGAGCTTCCCATGGAGAAAAAACCCTGGTCACTGGAGGACTCTGGGAGATGTCATCACCTGATCCCTAACTCTAGAGGGCAGGCCCCCAGGCCCCCAAGCCTTGGGTAGTGTCTCAAGGGGATTGGTGAGAGTGTTCATGGCTGGGATCCCTGGCCCACCAAATGGATTATCTGCAGAAGGGGACACACCATGAAGGAGGGGAAACAGTTTTTCACTCTTGCCTAAGTGATGGGAAGAAAGACCCCAAAACACAGGAGGGAGTCCTGTTTTCCAAGATGTGTCCAAGGCATTGCTGCTAAGTTCAGAATGTCTGCCCCAGTCATCCAGCCAGCTGAGCAGCAGACACATGGCTTCTCTCTACCCCAATCAGATTATGGTTACAACTCTTCTGAAGGGGACCTGGGTCTCTATGGTCTCTTCCCAATCTCTCCCCAGCCTAGGCACCCACCTATAAATTACAGCAGTCTCTAGGGGCCAGCCCTGCACTGTGGGGTAGTTGGGCATCATGTCTGTGTGTGCCCACATGGTGGAAGGATACCTGCATGCTGTCCTTCTGAGAAGCCATCTCCACCGAATTCTCACCCATGCTCAGCTTATGAAAACACCTCCTTCTGCAAGGGCAGGAGTGGACTCAGAGGGCCTCCCCTCTTGCTGCCTGCCCCAGTTCCCCTTGCCGGCCCACATGCTTGTCCCCACACTGCTCTCTGCACCAAGCAGTGGGGAACACTGTGGTGAGCAGGGTACCTTATCTTTCTTCCTCCCCAGCTCTTTCTTCAGCACAGAAAGGGGGGAAATAAGGAAAGAAGAAAACTACAGCAAGATGGATTTACAGGTAATTCTAGAAAGGATTCCCAAATTTGGAATATGGACAGGGAGGGGGATGGGCTAGGAAGTACAGAGCCTGTGAATTTGGTAGGAGGGACATGGGGGAATATTGAGGGAAAACAGAAGGATGAGGCAGTCCCATTCACCCTCCAGCTCTGGACCCACCTCCGGATGTAGCAGGCCCCCAGGCCCAACAGGAAGAAGAGGAGGCCAGCCAGCAGCAGCCCCAGGACCCAGACTAGCTGCTGGAACAGATGCAGACGGTGCAGGGCTGGAACACAGGGGATAGCTCAGGGGGCAGCTATGGTTTCAGGCCTCCAATGCTCCTTCCCAAGTGACTTCCCCAAGATGAAACCTTTTCTAACTTTCCACTTTATCTCAGGAGCTTGCCCATAGAAAGGAGCTTCAAGCAACCAGTCTAGACTAGACGGACAAGCTGAAGCAACCCAGGGAAGACCTCAGAAGGAAGCCTTTGGACCTGAGAGCTGGCCCTTGTGCAGAGTGTCCTGGGAGAGTGTCCCTCACCTCTGGTTCCGAGGTAGGTGGAGGCGGTGGCCGAGCCCAGGGCATTGGAGGCAGAGCACACGTATTCACCCTGGTCACTGGGCCTCAGCTCCTCAATGTTCACCCTCAAGGCATTAGGGGTGGCTGAGACATGGATGTGTGGCTCCGCTGGAGTGCCTGGGGACTGGCTGGAGGCTACCACCCGACCACCAAGATGGACGGTCAAGATGGCAAGGGGCTCGCTGTCCACTCGGCAGTCCAGGATGCCCTGGGTGCCACCCTCAGGCTCCACAAAGACCGTCATGGTGGGTGTCTTAGGAGGGTCTGTGGGAAGACAAGGAATATGGTAATTGTAGAAAACAATTACAGATTCCTCCCCTTCCCGTACCCATGCAAGGTGACTTTGGTTCTCCCATTAAGAGCCTATTTCTTCACTCCATGAATCTGTGACTCCCTTTGACCACTAGAAGGCAGAAGTGACATTGTGTGACTTCAAGGCTAAATCTAAGAGTCCTCACAGCTTCTGTTCTCCTTGGAGCACAAGAATGTGGGAAGCCCAAACCAGCCTGTTGGACACATGTGGCCTAGCCAGCAGCCAGCCTCAACCACCAGTCATGAGGGTGAAGCCATCCTAGACCATGTAGCCATGGTTCAGCCACTAGATAAGTGCAGCCACGTGAATTGTGTCACAGAATTGTGAGCAAGTAAAATGGCTGTTGTTTTAAGCATTACGTTTTGGTGTGACTTGTTATGCAGCAATAGCTGACTGAAACAGCATGAGGCCATGGTGGAAAATGGAATAGAGGATCAAGGCTGATGAGGCCCTATTGTGCACCAGGCACTCTTCGTGCTTTATCTCCTACGTGCCTCACAAGGTGGAGGAACTGGTGTTTGCAGATCAAGAAACCAAGGCACAGATGCACGAGATCACACGACAAGTCAGTGGGAGTCCTTCAACCCAGGACTCCACACCTGTGAAGTCCTTGCTCTTTGCAGGCAGAAGAGGAAGAAGACCTGAGGTGGGCATGTGAGATATGGAAAGACTTGGGGGGCAGCATATGTCATACTCACAGAGCACACGGAGCATGACAGGAGCAGAGGTGGTGGTCCCAGTGGGGAGTTCAGCCTGGCAGTGGTACACTCCAGCTTGGGCACGGGCCACGTGGGAGAAGGAAAGGGTGGGCATAGGCTCTGCATATAGTTGCCGGCCATTCCAGAACCAAGTGAAGGTGGAGTTGACTATGAGCATGGGGCCACCAGGAAGGTGACAACTCAGGTTCAGTGCTGCACCCTCAGGCATATCCAGGCCTGGCTCAGCCACCACACGCACATCTGTAGGCCAAGGACCAGAAGGTGGTTGGGGATCTGCAGGCCTGCGGGAGCCAGAGCCTCTGGGTGGGATGGGAGGGGCTTCTGTGTACTATGATCTGACTTGGGATCTGGGCCCTGAAGGTGGGACTCAGTCTTCCCTCATGAGACTGAGATCTCTGAGGATATCAGAGATCTCAGCACTGTCTCTCACCCTCCCACTGGGACCTCCAGGGCCAGGCTGTGCCTTTCTTTCTCATCACGCCAGAGTTCTCATGGATGAGGCTATGTCCCACCCTCAGACTGGACTCCCCAAGGGTGAGGCTGCACCTCCTCCCTCAGACTGGGCCCTGTGAGGGTAGGGTTATGTCTCCCCTGCACCCAAGCTCTTCTTGAGCATTGCTACACCTCCACCCTTGCAGGGAGCTCCCCAAGGGCAAGGTTGTTTCTACCCCTCAAGCTGGGCAGTGCCCTCCAGTGGGAGCTATTTCTCTTCCAACAGATCAGGGCTGTCTCCACCCCTTCAGGCCAGCCAATCCTCCCACATGGACTCCACAACCCCACAGCACCTGAGTCCTTTCTCATCCCTCATCACCTACTCACTTTCTGCCTGTAGCTGCCCAGTGGTGCTGACGGAGCCCAGCAAGTTGTGGGCGGTGCAGGTATAGGTATTCTCATCCCCTGAGGGCACATCTTGCACCTTTAGCCGTAGGATGTTGCGGGACACCTGGACATGGCCCGTCCCCAGAGCCAAGCCACGGGCCTCGTGGCTGGTGACCAGTACCTTCCCGCTGCGAGATAGGGCCAGCTCAGCAGGTGGCTCACTGTCCACAGTGCACTGCACCACAGTCTTGGGGCTGGCCCTTGAGTCCCAGAAGAAGGACAAAACAGCATCCCGAGGAGCATCTGAGGGTGCAGGAGGGAACAGTTGGAGTCCCTCCTCGGAAATCCCATACTGTCCATTGTCCACCCTCATGGCATTGGCGAGGCTGAAGCCTCTGGACAAATTGTCACTTCCTAGAAGTGCTGCCTTTTCAGGAGTCCTGTGGGCAGGTTCCTTCAGGCAGGGTTTGCTGGGACCTAGGGCCTCTGTCCCCATCACCCATGTCCTTCTTTCCCCCAAGTGCCCATTCCCTGCCCCCTGCAATTCTGTGCCCACCCCCACTGGGACCTGAAAGTGCCCTCCACCACCCAGGGTACCCCGACCTGAGGACCCCAGCTCACAGAGGACTTGCAGGGTTGCAGGTCGGGAACTGCGTGTGCCCTGGGCATCTTGAACTTGGCAGGAGTAGGCACCAGCGTGAGCTCGCATAGCCACCGGGAATGAGAGGGAAGTGGCTGGCCCTTCCTGCAGCCAACGGCCATTGTGATACCAGGTATAGAGGGTGGGTGGGATGGCAGCAGGGTCCTCACAGGTCATTGTGATGGAGGCTCCCTCGGGCACAGTGGCCGACGGGGCCAGGGTCACCTGCACACCTGTCCCAAGGAGGCGAGGGTCAGCAGGGCCCAGCCAGACACCACAGCTGATCCCACCCCTCATGGGATCTGAGCCCTGCCTCACCCTCTAGCCGCAACTCCATGGATGAGTTGACCTGGCCCAGAGGACTTCGGGCCAAGCAGCTGTAGAGACCCTCATCGCTGGGCCTGGGCTCCCTCAGCTCCAGGTGCAGAGAATTGGGCACAGAGGCTTCGGTCGAGGAGGCCAGGAGACGACCGGCGTGGCTGAGGGCCAGCTGGGCAGGGGGGTTGCTGTCCACAGTGCACTGTATCAGGGCTAGCTGCCCACCACGACTCTCCAGGAGGTAGGTCAGGTGCAGGTTGCGGGGCGCGTCTGCGGGAGCACAAGAGGCACAGACGGAGCTCAGAGACCGCAGCCGGGAGGAGGTCAGGATACAGGTGCCGTTCAGACAAGGAGGGCCCTGGCTTCCCTCCCAAAGGGCCTCCCCTTGCCCAATCCAGGGCACTGCTGCTCTGCCCAGAGAGGACCTATCCCCACAGCTTCCCAACTCTAATGCTCCCTGTGCAGTGCCCCATTGGCTGGCTGAGTTCTGGAACTGTTCCCCGGTTGGAACAGTTCTGGAACAGTTCCAGCCATGCCCTGACCCCTGTAGCTGCACCCTGCTACCAACCGCACTCACAGAGGACATCCAGGATGACAGGCCTGGAGAGGCGGGGGGCCTGGCTGGGGGCCACCACACCACAGCGGTAGGGGGCAGCATCTGAGACTGTGACATTGGGCAGGTGGAGGGAGTGGGCACCCGGGCGCTCCTGCCCATCCTGGTACCATGTGTAGGTGAGCTGGGTTGGGTGGATGGTCCACACAAGGCAGGTGAGGTTCACTGGTTGCCCCTCCTGCACGGTGGCCTTTGGCCACACCTGCACAATCACAGCTGGGAAGAGAAGGAGGAGGCCATGGGGACACCAGTGAGCGTCATGAGGCTGACTAAAACAGGCCTCCTGTCTTCAGGAGGGAGGGGAGCCCCTGGGCCTCTGGGAGGCACAGGGGGCCCACCTGCAAATGGGGCTCAGGGGTGGAGCTTGGTAAACAACTCATCACCTCTCAGGTGGTCCGGAGCAGAGTTCTGCAGAGCCCTCCCTGCCCCGGGGGGGTGGGGCACACGGGAGAACACTGGCCTCTCCAGGCCTGCTGGGGTTTCTCCTTAAGCACCCCCTTTCTGAATAGTGTTATCCACTGGGCATCCAAGTAACATTCTGGTTTTTCAAAAAGGCTCTTCCATGAGCCGTGGCCAATGTGGCTCAGTTGGTTGGAGCGTCGACCCATGCATGGAAAGGTTGTGGGTTTGATTCCCATTCACAGCGCATGCCTGGGTTGCGGGGTTCAGTCCCTGGTTGGGGTGCATGCAGGAGGCAACCAATGGATGTTTCTCTCTCACCTCAATGTTTCTCTCCCTCTCTTTCTCCCTCCCTCCCCCCTCTCTAAAAGCAATGAAAAAATGTCCTCAAGTGAGCATTTAAAAAAAAAAAAAAAAAAAAAGGCTCTTCTATAAAACCCAAGTTGGGAGACTGCTGCCCTTATGAAGGGTGGGCAGCATGGACACTCTCCTTCTGTTCAGCCATATTGCCTGTGCTCTAGGCTTCCAGAACCCTCTCCAACCTTATCTTCTCCTAAGGGAGCCTCCCACACACATACTCACAGCCCCACACTGACCCTCAGCATCAAAATTGGCTGAGACTGAGGTCTGGCCGAGGGTGTTGGTGGCCTCGCAGGTGTACACTCCCTCGTCCTCCAGCGTTGCATTGTGGATCTCCAGGCGCAGCGAATTGGGGGCCACGGCCACCTTCAGCCGGGGAGAGTTGCCTGCCAGTTCCCTCACACCTTGGAGGGTGGAGGCCACAAGGCGGTCCCCATGGAGCAGTCGCAGCTGGGCCAAAGGGTCGCTACTCACACGGCACAGGAGATGGCCCAGTCGCCCGGGGCCAGTGTCCATCAGGGTGTTGAGTGTGGCCTCCCGTGGGGCATCTACAAAAAGTGGGGGGTGGTCAGGGCCTGGCCTGGTGGTCCCTTATCTAAGGCTCTCTCATGAAAGCAGAGTCCCAGAGCAGGGGCTCAGCTTCCCCGGCCCCCACCATGCTCTCAGCCTCTTCGCACCCTAAGAACAGGCTGGATGAAAGTGCTTACAGGACACATGGAGGCTGACGGGGGCGGCTAGGCTCGTGGTGGCTGAGCCCGGGGCCTGGGCCTGGCAGTGGTAGGCCCCGGCTTGGCTCAGAGTTACGGCTGTAAAGCGGAGCGTGGCCGAAGCTGATTCCTGGAGGGGCTGGCCATCTCGGTACCAGCGGTATGAGGTCCCTTCCAGGGCCTCCCTGGGCACCATGCAGCTCAGGACCACGGCCTGGCCCTCCTGGAGCTCGGGCGATGGCGACACCTGCACCCAGGCTCCTGTGGGAGAAACCAAGAGCAAGTGGGGACCCTCCACCATATCCTCCCGCAGTCTGGGACTGGGTGTCCGTCCACGCCAAGATTGCATGACCTCTCAGTCCTGTGTCCCCAAGCCACAGCTCCCTGAACCAGACCACTGCCGACCTCATCCCTGTGCCTCCGTCTCTCACTTCCAATGACCCGGCCTGGATCTGCCCTGGTGTTGACCACCCACCACCTTGAGTTACGGTTTTGCTGTTGATCACATCCTGCCTACCAGAGGGTGAGCCTCTCGAGGGCCCGACCGACTTAGACTGTCTGCAGCCCAGTGCCAGGCACAGCACCTGCACATGTTGGCTCTTGGCCTTACAAAGCACTGAAACAGGAGGAATTTAGGTCATGCCAAGGGCCATGGTGCTGATTGTGAGCTGAACTCAGCACGAGACTAGGGCTCGGGAGGGGAAGCTAGCAGCTGTGTGGTTTTTTCTCTCCTGCCCAGCCCTGCGCCCAGGCCCCAGGTCATGAGATCCCAGGAACTCGGGACCAGGCAAAGGTCAGTCCCCAAGGCCCCCTGGGTCTGAGGCAGGGTGAGGCTAAAGGGCGGAGAGTGAGATGGAGCAACAGCTGGATCAGTGACTGAGAACGCAGGCTGTGCCTGGGAACAGAACCAAATTAGCCCCACGCTCGCAGGGGCACCTGCTAGTCACATGATCACGAGCACGCTCCTAAAGCTCTGACCCTCAATTTCTCTGCGTGTGAAATGAGTATTATAAATAAGAAAAGATATATAGAACCAAAGCCCAAGGGAAAAGTTCAAAAATTGATGTTTGTCATTGTGGAGGAAAAACTGTGGGTTTTTCTTCAGTTTTTGCAGCATTATGGGTATTAACTTTCCTTTTTCCTGGCTTATTTTCATAGGGAGGGGTTTTTTTAGAAGAATATGTGAGTATATTCTTATGTATATATTTATGTGTATGTACATAACACATCCTAATACATATAATACATATGTGTATGCATAATATACATATTAGGTTTTGTGTGAGATACTTGTTATCTAACAAAATTATATTATTACAAAAGAAGTTATCTGTCAGAAATTACTCCAACCAAGCAAGCTGCCTTGTGCAATTGCCACTGCTTCCTAGTGGCTGCCACAGTTATTACAGCTGAAAAAATCTAGCTGAAGACAAAGGCCTCCTGCTGGCTGGCTGGAAACTTCAGAAACCATAGCTGAAAACACCTCACGTTTCTGCACGAAACCCACATGACCCAGCCCCAAACCTGGCCAGAATGACCCCCAGGGCATCTGGGTCTACCCGATCTTCAGGGCACTGACACTCACCTCGGACCTGGAAGAAGAGGGAGGTATTGGCTGACCCGAGGGCATTTGTGGCCTCACAGCGATAGCTGCCAGAGTCCCCAAGACCCAGGTCTCGGATCTCCAGCTGTAGGGAGTTGGCCATGGCCTTGGCCTGGAAGCGGCCATGTGATGGGAGCTGGGGACCCAGGCTGGTGGCCAGGAGGTGCTCCCCGTGGAACAGGGTCAACTGGGCCACCGGGCTGCTATCCACAGTGCAGACGAACACAGCCATGTAGCCCTGGCCCACATCCAGGAGAGCTGACAGCTTCGGAGGGTCTGGGGGATCTGCAGGGACAGGGAGAAGCTCAGGCCACTCGCAGCCCCGCTCACCACGTTCCAGCTGCCACACATTATCCCATTCCCCCTCCAAACACACAAGCCAGGCCCACCCTTCCCCACGTTCCAAACCTAACCGCAGTCTGGCTCCTCCCAGACCGCCTCCTCATCCCTCCAAGTGCCCAACGCTGCCCTTGCCCATCACCCACAGAGGACACTCAGGACGACGGGGGCAGAGAGCTGGGCACCCGGCTCAGAGAGGAGGCGGCAGGCATAGAGAGCGGCGTCTGTTCTGGCCACAGGCAGCAGCGTCAGGGTCTCCAGGGGGCCCTGGGTCCACAGTGCCCCATTCCGGAACCAAGAGAAGTTGGCAGGGCCACCTTCGGCTTCCCGGCTCACACTGCAAGTCAGGTTGGCCCCAGTGCCCTCTGGCAGCGTGTGTGACGGCGTGATGACCAGGATAGTGGCTGGAAAGCAGGCAGCACAGGCCCTCAGTTTGACTGCTTCCCCCAACCTTGGAGGCCAGAGGTCCAGCCTCACAGCCTGGAGAGAGCAGGAAGGAGACCCTCTGGAGTGCCCACTGGACAGGGCAGGAAAGCAAACTTCGTTGCCAAATAAGGCAGTTTCACTGGATAGACCCTGCTTGGAGCCAGGGGTGGCAGAGGAATAGGGTCCTGAGCACCTTTCCCTGCCCCAACTCACCCTGGGCATTGAAGGTCACTGAGGAGGAGGCGTTGCCCAGGGCGTTGCTGGCCTCGCACAGGTACACACCCTCATCCTCTAGCACTGGGTCCGGTATCTCCACACGGAGCAGGTTAGGGGCTCGGTCGACCTTTTTGCGCCCGGAACAGCCCCCACAGCTGCTGCAGCCACCCCCTGATGGCAGGGAAAAGGCTACTACATGGTCCCTGTGGAGCAGCCGCAGCTGGGCTGGGGGATCACTGTCCACACGGCACTCGAGGAAGCCTCGGCGGCCAGCCCCAACTTCCACAGCATCGGCGTCCAGCCGGGCAGTGAGCTTGGGCTGGCGGGGGGCGTCTGGGGAAGAAGAGCACAGACTCTCAACCACACCCTCTTCCAGGGCCTCGCAAATCCACTCCAGTCTGGCTAGGATCCCAGGACACACTGGACAAAGGCATGTGCCCAGAGCCGCCAAAGGACCTGTGCCCTGAGCAAAGACAGCCGAACCAGGGCAGGAGGGATGCAGCCCTTATGCCTCGGGCTGAACTATGGCCTCGTGCTGTACTGAGTCTTCCTGAGGAAGTGGCGTTTTCTAGCTTAGACAAAGGCACATGTGGGCTAGCGTCACTGGCCAAACTCAATTCCCATGTGCTCCTGAGCAGGGCGCCCTCATAGCTCTCTTTCTGTACCCCAACCCTTCCCCAAGGTCCTCCCTGCCTCTGATCTCTGGTTGGCAAGCTGGCTCTATCAGGATAATAGATAATGCCTGAAATGCCCTCTTTCTAGAGGCTTCTGGAGATGAGTGGTCCAAGACAGCCACCAGCCAAGGCCTCCACGTGATCTCACCCTAACACTAGAAAGCCTCTGGTGGTGGCTGCTGTTCCTGACACTGCCAGGATGTTGCTCCTGCTCATATCGTGGGAGGCTTTCTGGAAGCTCAGGGTGCCCTGCACATTGGTCAGCCCCTCAGACTCATACGGAACATCCCCCACTGATAGGACATAGTTCCTGTGCTGAGAGGTTCTGCCTTCTCGTCTCTGGGAGCCAGGGAGGGTGCATGCTGTGGGACTTGTACACATTTGTAGGAATACGGTGTCCCAGGGCCCAGCTCAGGAGGATGAAGGTTGGACATGGTACACATGGTGGGTTTGAGGCTGGGGCAGAGGGCCCTGAAACATCTGGGGTTGGAGGATGGGAACATGAGGAGGTAGAAAAATCTTCAGCCTTGTTCTCCAAATTTCAGCCCTGGCCTGTGGCTGCCCTCTTCATTTAGACCCTGGGCAGTTCAGGGTCAGGAGGACTTAGAGGAGGGAGGGATGGCTAGTGGACCCCAGTGGACTGATCGATCCCCCCAAGACAAGCAGGGGCCAGTAGGGGGTGCTGCTCACAGAGCACAGAGAGGACGGCAGGTGAGGAGGGCCCGCTGGCACTGTGACCATCCTGCGCCCGACAGTGGTATGAGCCAGCATCAGTGCTGGAGGCCGCAGAGAGCAGGAGGCTGCTGCTGGGCCCCTCGAGAAGCAGCGCTCCATTCAGGTACCAGGAGAAGCGGATGTCAGGAGTCTGGCTCAGGCCGCTCCTGCAGCTCAGCGTCACCGCCTGCCCTTCCACCACCTCTGCTGCTGGACTGATGAGAAGGCGGGCTGCTAGCAGAAGAGGGAGACAGGGAGGCTCAGCTCCCTTGCACATCTGCGGCTCCATGCCACCCACTACAGGAAGCCCTCCAGCGTTCCTCTTTCCCCGCAAAATTGTAGGGTAGGTCTGGACTTCCTGCCATCGGCTCTATGAATCTTTTGGCTTTGGCCTTGAATGACCATTCTCATCTATTGATAGTAACTGGCTGCTGCATGGTTGAGGATTCTGAGCTGGAACCCAGCTTTATGTCAAAAACCTGGCTTGATCGATTAGCTATGGCTTCAGAATAAGGGAAGGATACCTCACGTACCAAGAACTGCAAGACCCTACTCTATTGTGCCTACTGCATCTGACCCCCATCTAGCACAGAACCTACCCTAAAAGTTTGGTAAACAAGGAACAAATGAATACAAGTGAAGGACTCTCCGAGTTCAGAGTCAGAATGTATACAACAGCGATAAAACAATCTGTCATATTTTCCTTTTTGCCTTGACTTCCCTGAACCTCCCATGTTGGGAACACTGTATAGCCTGGGTCCTTGATGTGATTTTTATTAGCCAGCTAGTCAGCCCCTCATTTGAACCCTCTGGTCTCCTAGGAGGAAGAGCCCAGAGCAGGCCTCCACTTCAAGCCCCCTCCACCAGCCCCTGCAGCCATCTTACCATTGGCATGGAAGTCCAGGGCAGAGGACACGTTCCCATAGGTATTGGTGGCTGTGCACGTGTATTCCCCACTGTCAGCTTGCTCCAGGTCTCGGATCTCCAGGCGCAGGAAGTTGGGCGCAGAAGAGACTCTGAAGCGTGGGCTGTGGTCATCTTTGCCGGAGGTGGAGGCCAGGACAAGTCCCCCATGTGACAGTACCAGGGTGGCCACGGGCTCACTGACCACGGAGCAGTGGAGGATGCCCACCAGCCCTCCCTGTGTCTCCAGGAAGGCAGATAGGTCAGGGGCAAGGGGCGGGTCTGTGTGGAGAAGGGCCTGTCACCCTCTGACAGTGGCACTCCATGGGTCCCCTTATATAGTCTATAACTGCTGCACCTCCTTTGTCCCATAATGCCTTGGGAGATGGAGGGTGACCCCAGCAGCTCCTGAGTGCCTGCTGAATACACTTTTGTCCCTGGGCTTGGCAAATCACCAATCAATCCTTGTGGCAACCATGCAGCTGGGGATCAGGGACCCTACTTTGAATATGGAGAAATTGGCCCTGGCTGGTGTAGCTCAGTGGATGGAGTGCCAGCCTGTGAACCAAAAGGTCACAGGTTTGATTCCCAGTCAGGGCACATGCCTGGGTTGTGGGCCAAGTTCCCCAGTTTGGGGGCTTGTGAGAAGCAACCAATTGATGTATCCCTTGCACACTGGTCTTTCTCTCCCTCTCTTTCTCCCTCCCTCCCCCTTTCTCTAATAAGTAAATAAATAAAATCTTTTTTAAAGAAGAAAAGAAAATATATGCTGAGGAACTAAGGGGTAAGGGGCATCATGCCTACAAATTTAGGAATATAAGTGGATGGATGGATGGATGGATGGATGGATAGGTGATGGATAACATATATGTGTATGTATACCGATAGAGTGCACAGATACATATGCATGTAGAGAGTGCATATGTGTTTACACACAGAGAGAAATGTATGTACACCACACACATGTATGTGCATGTGTGTGTACACACATGTACACACAAAGAATATATATGTGAAAAGACAGAAAGCATATGTACCTAAATGTTATCAAATGGGGAATCTAAGTTAAAGGTACAGGATAATTCTTTGTACTATTTTTGGAAGTTTGAACTTGTTTCAAAATAGAGGGTTTTTTTTAATCAGAGGAAACTGAGGCCCAAGGAGGTCAAAGCCTTGCCAGGTGTGCAGAGATCAAGGCCACCCGGACCCAGAGCCCTAAGCCTCCTGCAGCAGCTCCGCCCTTTGGCCCCACTCCAGCAGTGTCCACCCCACGAGGCACTTACGGATGACCACCACGCTGACAGGCCTGGAGCGCTCTCTGCCCTGGGTGTTCTGCACCTCACAGAAGTAGAAGCCAGTGTCGGCCCTGGTAGCCGAGTGCAGCTGGAGGGTACGGCTGTTGGCATCCTCCAGCAGGGCATGGTTCTTGTACCAGCTGTAGCGCAGCTCACTAGGTGCTTCTTTAGGCACGTTGCAGGCCAGCGTCACTGTCTGATTCTCCTGGATGGGGCCTGCTGGGCTCACCTGGACCTCTGCCACTGTGGAGGCAGCATCGGGAACACTGGGGGTACCCAGACGACTTCCAGGCCTGATTCCTCAGAGTCCCAGCCACTCAGCCTAATCCCTCACAGTCTGCATCACACCCCTTCTGCAGTGAAGCCTGCTGCTTCTCTGTCCTGTCCACCTGGATCCTCCCAACATCCCACCCTGCCAGGGAGGTTTGTCATCTGTCTGAGGCAGGACTGGGAATCCACACCTATGTCCCCTCAGCCTCTGTGGCCTGGACCCTTTAAACCCCACCCTCTGGTCAAGACCTAGGTTCACCCCAGACTCACTAAAGACATGGAGGCTGACAGGGGGTGAGGCCAAGGAGCCCACGTCATTCTCAGCTTGGCAGGTGTAGACTCCGGCATCGTCCCAGGCCACCTGGGACAACTGCAGCATGTGACTCTGGGCTTTGAGGCGCGTCCCATCCTTGACCCACTGCACAGAGCTGACCGAGGGGTAGCTGCTGTTCACCTGGCAGGTGAGTGTGACCAGACCGCCTGGATGAATGTTCCCCTCTGAGGGGCTGAGGAGGATCTCCACACCTTTGGGGGCATCTGCAGGGCACGATGTGGGGGTATCGGGTAAGGGGCCCAGGGGAGTCTGGGGGCGTACTCTTCCTCTCCTCTCTCAACACTCTGCTCTAAGGAAGCCCACCCAGATAAATCATCAGTCCCACCAGCTCCCTGTCCAGGGCTGCACTGCCCCCCACCTCGTGTTCCCCACCCCTCCTTCACCCCCAAGAGGCTGATAATGCCGTTCCTGGCCTGGCGCCCAGCCCACCCTGCCTTCCAGGGCTTTCTGCCTCATGATACTGCCCACTGCCCTCTGTTCAAGTTGGGGCTGTGGGTCGTACCACACTGCTCGCTTTGGTGGCCCGTGGTCACTGTTGGTGAGGGACCAAGCACCTGATGGAAGATGCCAAAGGCAGAGTTAAACTCGCCGTGAGAATGGTTAACCCATGTGTAAGAAGGATGCCAAAAATACAAATAAACTGCATTTCCTTAAATCTTGTTTCCAAGCTTCTCGCTATCTAAATACGCTAATGAAAGTTCACATTTTCAAGTGTTTTATCTACGTAGATATGAAAATGGTAGAAGGTAATAGTTTTGACTGGTTAGTGTGTGCGGAGCACAGCTCCAATTTCCATAACAATGCTAAGAGGTAGGAACTGGCATTGGCTGTTTCCTCCCCTGCACAGACGAGGCTCTAAGAGGCAAGGAGCCTGCCCAAAGCTGGCTCATCTAGTGGACGGTGGAGTCAGCCATCTGACACCTGTGAGTGGTGGTTGTTCTGGAAGAGGCTGCCTTGTCTTACTGTGATGGGAAGGTGCTCAGTGAAGTGGAAACCCCGGCTCTGCCCCGCAGCCTCTCTGCCATGTCTGGGTGATACCCTGACCACCACGCATGAGCTCAGCCTTAGAAGGGGTTGACCAACCCCACCCCAGCACCCTCCAGAGCTGGGTTAAATCTCAGGGTCGTTGCTGCCTGACCCCTACGTCTCTGGCCTCAGCGACAAGAGATAAAAGGGAGCCATCAAACAGGGCTCCTTGTGCTTGGCAGTCTCTCTCCACCTGCCCCACCCACGAGGTCAGAGGGCACCCAGCTTTGCTCTCTTTCTGTGCGCTGGAGAAGGAACTGGTATGCTCTGGGGAACCACAGATGCGTGCTCGGTAACTAGAGTGTGGCCCCCAGCACACTCACGCTGCACTTGGAGGCGAATCTCGCCTTTTGTCTTGTCTTCAGCCACCGAGAGCTGGCAGCTGAGGGTCCGGCCATGGTCCTGCCAGGACAGGGCCATGTGGAGGATGTCCTGGTGTCTGATGCCTGTGGGCTCCAGCTTCTGGAGGTGAAAGGTGCTGGAGCGAGCAGGGTCCTGGCCCTCCCACTGCAGGCTGATGGGCTCTTGCAGGCACGCATACGGAGTGGAGCAATTGAAGTCCACGTCCATACCTTCACGGAGCTCTAATGGTGAGGCGATGGTGGGCACGCTGGGCTTCTCTGAGAACAAAGGCAAGAGGCTCAGAACCCCCCCTCACCACACTTGAGACCTCAGACCTCCTGCCCTGCAGACCCCAGCTGAGGGGCTGCAAGGAAGAGGAGACTGCTTTCTACCCCTGCCCCCAAGTCGGGTAAACTCACGGAGGATGCAAGACTGGGGCTAGGCGGGGGCTGGGGCCGGGTTTAGGACAAGGGTTGGGGCTGTGAGTCAGTGGGGCCAGGAGCAGCTTGGGAGTCCCTTCCGGGCAGTAGCCAGGCCACCCTCTTCCTTACCTGCCACAGTGACTGTGGTGCCTCTGACATCCAGCCAGCGGTTGACCTCACTGATCTCGAAGCGGAAGTGGTAAGAGCCCGAGTCCTGGGGGCTCAGGTCCTTGAGCAGCAGGTTGCACACCTTGTGTTCTGCGTGCCCCAGAAACCGGGCCCGGCCACGGAAGCGCGCTTCCACCAGCTGGGGGTCCCGCGAGTGGTGAACCACCTGCCGAGCTCCCGTGTAGTCAAAGTACCAGATGGTCGTGATGCCGCTGTGGGGCACTTCCACATCGGCAGGGAAACTGAAGACGCAGGGGATGACGAGGCAGGACCCCTTCACACCCTGCACGGACTCGGGACTGGAGACACCCCATAAGGCCAGGACTGAGGAAGGGGTAGACAGACAGGAGAGTGATGCAGGCCTGACGTTCCCACAGAGTCCTGATATGCCCTATGGAAGGTATCCCCAGTGGGCCCCCAAACCCTGCCCTGCCCCCAGCACAGCAGCCCCTCCGGGTGCCCCAGGGAGCATCACTGCTCCCTGCCACTGCCTCCCGTGTCTGCCCTTCAGTCTCAGCAGCCACCTGTGACCAGTCTGCAGGGCCAGCAGAAGGCCAGCGAAGCTTACCTGTGGAGAAGGATGAGGCCAGGTGGAGAAGCTGAAGCAGGCAGCCCATTGCAGGTTCTCACACTGGTTCTGGTGCCTAAGAGGGCGGTGAGCGCAGGTCAGCCTCAGAGCCTGCCGAGAGAGAGTCCAGCCCTCCGTCCTGGCACGCTATGCTGACTGGCCCAGTGAAAGGGCAGGGCTGCCAAGAGCCCCTGGAGCGGCTGCCAGCTGGGACTTCACCCGGGAATGCCCTCCCTTGGTGGAACGCATCAGAAAGCTCTCTGTGTGTCCCCAAGCCCCACCCCAAGTTCTGCTTTCCCAGACCCTCAAAAACCTTACCCCAGCAGATGAACAGCTGTTTCTCCCTTCCCTCCACTCCCCTGCCCCTCCCTGCCACCCAAGCCAACAGGAACTGGAACCCCGAGAGCCCAGCGACTTACTCCAAGGCAATGAGCAAGAACAACAGTTTCTCACTTGAGCCTTACCTCCCTACGTCTAGCTTTACAAGCTACGTGCCGTATGGGGCTTGGCAGAGCGTCTCCCAAAGTGCTGCCTTCAAAGGCTGCTCCCTCGCTCAGAAACCTTCTGTGGCCCCCTATTGCCATGGGGATGTAGGCCCAATACATCCCTAACAGGTTCTCATTTCTTATCCCAGCTCTGCTCCCATTCCCTGCTCCCCCCACACCCTCCCTGGGGACAGTCCCAGCTGCCCACAGGCTCTCCAACTGACCAGCTGCTTCCCCCCACCAATGATCTTTGCTTGTTGAAACTTTATTCAGCTTTCAAGGTGTAGCTTGAAGGTGGCTTCTAGCTGAAACTTCCCCTTGGGGTTCCAATACCCACCCAGCATCATCTCTGTGCTTGCCTTGCCCTTGGCATCTCGTGAGCCCTGGAACTGGGGACATGTGCCCTGCAGCACTGGAGAGCCTCAGAGGTGTGGTCCTTGGGGGCTTAGGGTCGGTGATGGGGCCATTCTAGGTGCAACACAGGGCACAAGGGCCCTGCACAACACAGACCCCTACAAGCACGAGCTAATTGCCTACAGTCTACCAAACGTAAGGAAAGGGGGCCTCCGCCATGAAGTGCCCCCGGTGAGGATGAGGGCTCTAAGGGGCACCACAGACGTGAATCCGAAGGGGAGAGAGGACAGAAACACGTATGACTAAAGCTATAAATCTGCTAGAAGAAGACATGGATGAAAATCTTCATGACCTAGGATCAGGCAAGGATCTCTTCAGTATGACACAAAAGGTACAAGCAACAGAGGAAAAATAGGTAAATCAAACTTGATCAAAATTAAAAATGTTTGTGAATCAAAGAACATTATCAAAAGAGTAAAGATAAAACCTCACAGAAAGGGAGAAAATATTTGCCAGTCATGGGATTAGTATCATACATAAGGGATTAATATCTGGAATATACAAAGAACTCCTACAACTCAGCACCAACAAACTCCAAACAACCCAAATTCAAAAAATGGGTGGAGGCCTTGAATAGACATTTCTCCAAAGATGATATAAAATGGCCAATAAGCCCATGAAAAGATATTCAACATCAATAGTCACAAAGGAAATGCAAACCAAATCATGAGCTGCCGTTTCTTGCACATTCAAATGGCTTAACAAACAAAACCAAAAAATAACAAATGTTGGAGAGGACATGGAGTAATTAGGGAGCTTAGTGCATGCGCTGCTGGTGGGGAGGTACGGTGGCGCAGCTTTTGTGGAAAACTGTTTGGTGGCTGTTCCGAAAGTCGGACATAGCCCTGGCTGGGTGTCTCTGTTGGTTGGAGTGTCATCCTGTGCCAGTTCGATCCCTGTTCAGCGCACATACCTAGGCTGCAGGTTCGATCCCCTGCCAGGGCGTGGACGGGAGGCAATGGATCAATGTCTCTCTCTCTCTCTCTCTCTCTCTCTCTCAAATCAATTAACATATCCTCGAGTGAGGATTTTAAAAATTGTTAAAACAGTCCATTTCACCACACTCACATACAAAAACCCGAGCTGCCAACTTTGCAGTCCTCCCTAGTCCTAAATGCTGACTCTACAGAGGGAGGGGAAGGGCCTGGGGAGGCTGGAAGTAGAGAAGGGACAGGAAACTCATGACCACTCCCAGCCCCCCAAGCCCATCAGCCCAGCTGATTCTGGCGGCTACCAGGGGCCACACCTGGGGAGGGCTGAGCAGACACCCAGGGCCTGCACAGAGGAACTGCCTGTCAGGATGACAAAACAGAAATTAGCCAAGTGTGAGAGGAGGAGGGATGGCTTGCAGGGAGCAGCATATCAAAGCAAAGGTGAGGGAAGGCCTGGAAGACCACTGCCCCCCAGTAGACCCAGCCCCCACTCTTGGCTGCTCCAGCAGACAGGTCTGGTCATTTTCTGAGACCTAGTGGCTCATCCCCAGTTCTCTGAGCAATCCTAGGCCTGCTCTACCCTCACCCTCCCCACCTGATCTTTGGCCATAGGAAAGGCGCACGCTGGCCCAGGCTGGGTCCCGTGACATGGATGCCCGCCTGAAAGGAAGCCTGCTGTGCATGGTTGGGGACAGATATGGCCCCGGAGCCTACAGTCACACTGGGTATCAGGGTCACACCCTCTGCATCTGGGACATCAGCAAGACAACAGGCACATGTCTCGCCAATATCCCCAGCTCCCTTGCTATTCCCATTTGCGGCTCTGGAAAGGGGGATGCTGACCCTAATGGTGGAATTTTAGACATACTGATCCCAGAATGGAACAGGGATCTTTGGAATGTGTGAGACGACCCTTTCTAGAACTACCCCAAATTACATCTCGCAGGTGTCACAATTCTTAGCCAATCCTCAGTACTCAAGGGGTCAGTTCCACCAGAGTCCAGCTTAACAGCTCAGCCTGTTCCACCCTAAAGACCAGCCTAGACCCATGGAACTGTCCAAGAAAAAGAAAGGGCAAGAAGGACGACACTTTTCTCTGATAAAGTCTGGTGTTGAAGGTTTAGGTTAAACCGTGTCCTGGTGTGCACCAGTGCCCCCTGGTGGCTGAGAGGTGACTGTGGGTCCTGGGGAAGGGGGTGGGCATATTGGGGGACAGTGAACACCACAGTTCTAAAACAACCTGCCCCTTGGGCAAGGGCTGTTTGGGAGAGTATTGTTCCCCAGGCCTCAGGAAGTTCCTGAGGTTCATCCTTGCATCCTCAAGTCTTGGGCTCTTTGAAGACAGTTTTAAATCCCTGCCTCTACCTAGAAATGGGACAGGTTGCATCACGGTTGGGATGGGGTGGCCTGGCCCGTGGTGGGCTCCCGTGTTTGCTGCCAGTGCGACCGCAAGTGAGTAGGTACAGTCTGTGTGAGACCAAGTGTCCCAGGACAGCTGGGGAGGGTGGACTGGGACTCTGAGACCTTGACCGCTGATGCCACAGGCCAAGCCTGGCTAGGGGGAGAAAGGTCAGAGTGGCTTCACTGTAGGCAGTGAGGCGGGATTTGGTTTCTGTTTCCCAAAACAGGGCTTCTCCCCAACTTCCCTCTCAGGCTGGAGAAGGAGGGAACTGGGGTGACACAGCCCGCTGGAGTGCTCTGCCTGCTGTGAGAAAATCAGGGCACAGCTGGCAATTTCAGGAGCGCATTCTAATAGCGGAAAGCCCCAAATTTTCATTCTGAAAGTCATATAATCCATAAATGAGGTCTCCGGGCTTTGCAATTGGCAACAGAAATTTTCCATTTTATTTTGGCCATACGCACTCTCAGCCCAAGCACTGTTCCCCCCAAGCTTTGCTGATCGGTGCTGGGGTCCTGCACTCGGATGAGTGGCGAGGAGGGGGACTGGGCAGAGTGAGGGGAAGATGAAGGTCGGGCTGCAGCTGGGCTGGGATGAAGGCCAAGGTTAGGCTGCGATTTGACATGGAGGTGAAAGTGATGGGGTTGGGGTGAGATAAAAGCCAAGGCCATGGCTACATGGAGATGATGATTAGTAAATGGTTGGTGATGAGACACGACTGAGGGTGAGGTAAGGTTGGAACAGGCACCAGGGCTGGGCAGGATGGCGGTTAGGATTGGGACTGGGATTAGGATGTGGGCTCGGGGAGAGGTGGAGCGGTGAGGGGGTTTAGGATATGAGTGCAGCTTTGATTAGTGTCTTGGGCTTAGGTTGATTTGGCGTCCAGCTCCCACACCCAGATGCCCCACCAGTCAACCTCAGCCCAGCCCCGCTTCCAACCCTCCACTTGCCCTGCAGGGCCAGGGATGGGCATACCTGCTCCACAGGGAGGTGGCTGCAAGGCTGGTGAACTGCAGGTGAGCAGAACAGGAAGGAAGTCCAGGAGCTAGTGGTGCTGCTGGTTCTCCGGGGCTCTGTCCCCCTGAGAGAGGAGATCCAGCCTCAGGGGCTGCTTCTGCTTTCCCCAAACCTCAGCCTTGCTGCTAGCACAGAGGCTGGCCAGGGAGGCAGCTGCAGGCCTTATGCAATACCAACACAGGAAAGACCTCATTGGCAGGGGAAGGTCCCCAGCAAGGCTGGGAACAGAGGGGACTTGAGCAAGCAAAAGTGGGATCTGGGGCCACACTGGAGCCTCGTCTCAGGCAAAGTGAAAAGTGGAAGGTTCTATTGACCCCTCTCTTTGGGGCCACTTGGACTTTTTAGGGAGTCTGAGAGTGGAAGGGAGCTTTCTGCACACTGTTCCTCCTGAGAAGAGGAGACAAACCCAGCCTGGGGAAGGGGAGCTTTCCAGGACATCCAGACCAAGGTTTTGACTCTCTGAGCCCATTGGGCACCTCCCAGTACCCCAATGTCACCTGGATACTTTGAGAAGAACCCCATGCCACAAAGAGCAGGCCCTAGTAGGGGACACAGGGGCTCCGAAATCCATGACACCCCTCAGGCTGGAGGGGTCTCCCTGATTCCTCTTCCCTTCCCCACTGTCCTACACCCCAACATTCCCCACATGTGATTTCAGCGAGCCCCCCACCCCACTGAAGCAGAAAAGGAAAGACCTCAGCATAGCTGAGTTACTGTTATAATACTGGAGCCCATCTTATTGAGGGCCTACTATGTGCCAAGCACTTGACATATGAGATAGATGTTAATTGCTCCAAACAATCCTGAATACAAGTGACAACACATTTCTTTGTTTTGCAACCCAAATTTACTTCGGCTTAGCCCCTGCCTATCAGCAGTGGCAGGGAGCCTAGCCATGGCAGACCAGCCCCTCCCTGTCCTGTGGGCAAACCCCGCGTGCAGACCAAAAAGGACAGGCAACCCGGAATCACACCCAGGATCCCAGGCCATGGCGGCCTGAACAGATGTCTCCTGACACTCTATCCGGAAATTCTCAGGCCCCAGAGAACTTAGGCCTCTATCATTCTGTCCTCTTTGTAGCCCCTGTACCACTCCTAGACTTGGGTCCTTTCTTCTTTTGACCCAAACATAATGGGTTCATCCCATTGCTTCCTCCACCAACCCCAACATAAAGCTTGTTTGTCCAGAGACCCAGCAGCACTAGGCCTGGGCGGAGTATTGGCCCCAATCCTTTCGTCTCCTGTGGGCTACATATATCTACCCCATGGCTTCATAGTGAGCAAAGCATATTCATTACCCACTGATTTGGTCTCACCCAAAACTTATGCGGCCAGTGGATGTGAGTGGGCGCAACATAAACAAAGTCGTGACATGTACTTACACAGTTGGCCTTGCCTTCTTGCATTTTTGCCATTGCCACGCAAAGGACATCCTCCAGCTGACCAGCTGGTCCAAAGAGGGCAGACATGGGGAGTGGGCCTGAACCAACCCCACAGCCTGAAACAAACCCAGTGAGCCCAGCCAGACCCTCGCCGCCTGCGGACACGTGTTCACTGTCGGGTGCTGCGGAGAGCTCTGTGTTGCTTGTTGGCCGCAGCAGCAAACTTATACAAGAACCTGCTCAGTTTTCCTTGTGATAAGGAGAACTAAGATTTATTTACTTCGCCTAGTCAGGGAACATTACCTTTTGGTGTTTCTTCAAGTCTACAGCTGCCAAAATAAATTTTAAAATAAAAATTCTTAGGCTATTTTTTCAGTCAGTCACGTCACTACACACACTTTTAACTTTCACAGACACTCGGTGAGGCAGTGCTGTTAGTCTTACCCCGGACATGGGAATCAAGGCAGAGGCACATCAGGAGGTTTACCCCCCACCAAGGCATAATGTTTTGGGGCCAAAATGATAAATAAGACCTCACCAAAGAGACATGAGGCAAATAAGCTCATGAAAAGATGAGCCACACTAGATGTCAATGCAGCAGTGCACATTTAAATGACCCTGAGACACCATCGCACACCCATTCGAATGGCCAAAATCCAGAGCAGTGACGACACCGAATGCTGGACAGGACGTGGAGCAACAGAAATTTTCCTTCACTGCCTGTGGGAATGCAGAATGGTGCGGCCACTTTGAAAGACAGTTTGGTAGTTTCTTACTAAATGAATCATACTGTCACCATACAATCTAACAATTGTGCTGCTTGGTATTTTTTTTAAAGATTTTATTTATTTATTTTTAGAGAGAGGGAAAGGGAAGGAGAATGAGAGAGAGAGAGAGAAACATCAATGTGTGGTTGCCTCCCACGTGCTCCCCACTGGGGCCACAGCCTTCAACCCAGGCATGTGCCCTGACTGGGAATCGAACCATGACCCTTTGGTTCTCAGGTCCACGATCAATCCACTGAGCTACAACAGCCAGGGCTGCTTGGTATTTATCCAGTCAAGTTGAAAAGTTATGTTTATGCAGAAACCTGTACATGGATGTTTATAGTAATTTTATTCATAATTGCCAAAACTTAGAAGCAACAAAAATTGTCCTTCAGTAGGTGAATGGATAAATAAAAGGTCGTATACACCAAATAATGGAATATTATTCAAAGGAATTGGCTACATATCAAGCCATGAAAAGACATGACGGAACTTTAAATGCATATGACTAAGTGAAAGAAGGCAATCTGGAGAGGCTGCGTGCTGCATGATTCCAACGACATGACACTCTGAGAAAGGCAAACCATGGAGAAAGCGAAAACATCAGCGGTGGCCAGGGGGGTTGGGGAGGGAGGGATGAATGGGGGAGCATGGAGGACTTTTTTAGGGCAGTGAAAACACTCTGTGATATTATAACGAGGGATATATGTCATTATACATCTGTCCAAATCCAGAAAATACGCAAAACCACGTGCTTATGCTGTGTCAATACAGGTTCATCAATGGTAACAATTCTGTGGGAGATGTCAATAACTGAGGGGTGTGGGGCCTATGCATGTGTAGGGGAAGAGGGCGTCCGGGAAGTTTCTGTACCTCCCTCTTATGTTGCTGTGAACCTAAAACTTCTCTTTAAAAAAAGAAAAGAAAAGGACAGAGGTCATTCTACTCACTCCATTCTCCCAATAATTTTGGCCATAAAGGGTAGGCTCCCCAAGTTGGACATCTTCCATTACATGAAACTGATGCCCTTGACTCTTTAGACAACTGACATTTTCAACCTTGAGGCAGGTGGCTCAAGAGTGTGCATAACTACATTCATACCCATATTATTTGGACGGTGTAGATAGAAGAAATAAAGATGAGGGAGAAACTCTTTAACAAATCTTGGACTTTCGTGTCCCGATATTCCATCTCATTGTAATTAAATATATCAGATTAAAATCTGCCCTAAGAATGGCAGATCCTAAAATAGCATAACTTTTCAGAATTGAAACAGAGCATTCCCATTTTTTTTACTTTTGTTATGAAATAAACCAGCATAACATTTCAAATGAAAAAAACTGTGGCTAAAGTATAGGAAACTCCAAATAACAGCGGTTTAAATAAAACAAAAGTGTATCTTTCTCTCCCTCAAGTAAATGTTGGCTTCTAAAGCTGATGTGGCAATGGCACAGTAAACATGAAACTAGACCACTTCTTCATTTTCTACTCGGCCATCTTCAATGAGCTACTTCTACTCATGGTCCATGATGGCTACTGACTTCCAGCCATTACATCTGCATTCCAGGAAGTAGGATGGAGGAAAGAACAAACCCCTGTCCTTTTTAAAAAAGATTTTGTTTATTTTTAGAGAGAAAGAGAAACATCGATGTAAGAGAAAAACATCAATCTGTTGTCTCTCGCATTCACCCTGACTGGGGAACAGGTCTGCAACTTAGGCATGTGCTCTGACCAGGAATAGAACAGGTGATCTTTTGCTTTGCAAAACGATGCCCAGCTAACTGAGCCACACCAGTCAGGGCCAAACCCCTACCTTTTTAAAAAATATATTTTATTGATTATGCTATTACAGTGACCTCATTTTTTTCTCCCATTTATTCCCCTCTGCCCTGCACCCTCCTCCCACCATCACTCCCCCACCCCTTAGTTCATGTCCATGGGTCAAACATATAAGTTCTTTGGCTTCTCCATTTCCCATACTATTCTTAACCTCACCCTGTCTCTTTTGTACTGACCATTAATGCTTCTTATTCCCTGTACCTTTTCCCCCATTCTCCCCCACCCCTCCCCACTGATAACCCTCTATATGATCTCCATTTCTATGATTCTGTTCTTGTTCTAGATATTTGCTTAATTTTTGCTTTTGCTTTTTAGGTTCGTTGTTGATAGTTGTGAGTTGGTTGTCATTTTACTGTTCATAGTTTTGACCTTCTTCTTAGATAAGTCCCTTCAATATTTCATATAAAAAGGGCTTTGCTGATGATGAACTCCTTTAACTTGACCTTACATGTGAAGGTCACACTTGACTTCATCTGCCCTCCCATTTTAAATGTTAGCTTTGCTGGATAGAGTTATCTTGGATGTAGGTCCTTGCCTTTCATGACTTTAAATACTTCTTTCCAGCCTTTTCTTGCCTGCAAGATTTCTTTTGAGAAATCAACTGATAGTCTTATGGGAACTCCTTTGTAGGTAACTGTCTCCTTTTCTCTTGCTTTTCAGATTCTCTACTTATCTTTAATCTTGGCTAGCGTAATTATGATGTGCCTTAGTGTGTGCTTCCTTGGGTCCAATTTCTTTGGGACTCTCTGAGCTTGCTGGGCTTCCTGGAAGTCTATTTCCTTCACCAGACTGGGGAAGTTCTCCTTCATTAATTTTTTTGGAATAAGTTTTCAATTTCTTGCTCTTCCTCTTCTCCTTCTGGCACCCTTGTGATTTGGATGTTGGAACATTTAAAATTGTCCTGGAAGTTCCTAAGCCTCTCCTCATTTTTTTGAATTACCATTTCTTCATTCTGTTTTGGTTGGATGTTTATTTCTTCCTTCTGGTCCAAACTGTTGATTTAAGTCCTGGTTACCTTACCTTCACTGTTGGTTCCCTTACCTTCACTGTTGGTTCCCCGTATATTTTGCTTTATTTCACTTTTCATAGCCTCACTTTTTCCTCTATTTTGTGACCATACTCAACCATTTCTGTGAGCATCCTGATTACCAGTGTTTTGAGCTCTGTATCTGATAGGTTGGCTATCTCTTCATCACTTAGTTCTATTTTTGGAGTTTTGATCTTTTCTTTCATTTGGGCCCTTTTTTTTTATATCTCTACCCTCCTGTTATGTTATCAGGGGCAGAGCCTTAGGTACTTGCCAGGGTGGGGCAACCCATGTCACTGTGTTGTGATGCTGTATGTGGGGGAGGGGTCTGAGAGGGAACAATGCGGCTTGCCCAACTCTCTGCCGGCCTTCAGTCACTTCCCCCGCTACCCATAAGCAAATTGGGCCCCTCTGGTGCTGATTCCCAGGTGGGTGGGTTTGTGTACATTCTAGGACCCTGTGTGTCTGTCCAAGAACTCTCCTGTGAGGCTGGTAGTTTCTCCTTCTGCTGCAAACCCCACAGGTTTTTTCAGCCAGAGGTTTTGAGGCTTTATTTCCCCTGGGTTGTGCAGTCTATCTCACTCCCCAGTTGTTCCTCCTGGTTCATCCGCACGTGAATGTGGGACCGCCTGGTCCTCCAGCCACCACCTTGCCACACATCCTCTCCTCCCCAGCTGCCCGTCTCCACCCCTCCTACCAGTCTGAGTGAATGTTTCTTCTTTAACTCCTTGGTTGTCAGACTTTCACACAGTTTGATTTTTCTGGCAGTTCTGGTTAGTTTTTGTTTTTAAATTTATTGTTGTCCTTCTTTTGTTTGTGAGTGTATCTACCTATGTCTCTATCTTGGCTGGAAGTCCTGCAAACCCTTATTTTTAGGGGTATTTCTTAAATTATAGGTTTTATTTCTGCTTGTATCTCACTAGCCAAAGTTAGTAACATGGCCTTATGTCTTTATTCTAATAGATGAGGTGCCCAGGTAAATATTGGAGGCTCATACTAAGAGATAGAGGGGGATAAAGCCCTGCCCTTATATGGTGCAATCAGGGCCCTAATTCTACCATTCATTTTTTGGATCCCAGCCCCAGGCTCTTTCCCAACTCCTGGATGGTATCTCTGCAGAGCCTGCTGTCTCCCCCAGAGGGCGCCAGAGCCCCCAGCTTCCTTGCCTTTGTCTTCAGACCCAATTGCAACGTCTGAGTTGTGGGCAGTTCGGTTCATAGCAACCTGAGAGATCTTCTGGACTGTTCTGTGGTCAGCGTGGGGGCAGGTGGGAATGGTACACTGCAGTGGTTAAGGGCCCTGCATAGAGCTGAGTTCAAATGCAGGCACTCACCCCTGTGTGATCATGGGGAAATCACTCAACCACTCTGAACCTGAAGTCCTCCAGACAGCTCGGGTGAAGCACTCCCCACAGGGCTTGGAATATAAGATGAGCTCCATGAGTGCATAGTGAGAGACACTGAAGGCTGTGTCCCCCCATTCCACCCAAAGGACCCTCTACTCCCGTGGCTACATGCATTTTCCACGCATTCAGCCACCCCACACATCCTGCAGTCTGCCCCTCTGGCTCCCCTCCCCAGCTTACACCCCTTGACCTCGCTCACTTCCACTCTCTGAATTTGATGGCTGGGGGGTTCTTAGAGAACTTGAAGGACCACCCTTCTCCCAAAACCAGCCACCAGGTCTGTGGGATGACCCACTGAGGGACTGGCTTTGAGGCCAACAGGCCCACTGAAGCCTCACAAGAAAATTAAAAGGCCCAAGTTGTGGGTCTGCCCTTCCTCCTTTCTGTGAGGGGATTGCATGTCCAGTCTGAACATTTGCAGCCCCAAGCGACCCCATCTGTGCAGAGTGGGGTGGAGTTATACACATTTAAACCACATACTGACTTCCAGTTCTAAATGGTGGGCTGAGAACATGTCTCTTTCACCCCTAGCCCTTCAAATGCCACCAAAAGCACAGAAAGAAAAATAAAAACAGAAATAAGCCTATAGGAGGGCTGACAACAGGATGGCTGTGGGCAGGGCATCAACTGCCCATAGATTTTGATTGACATCTAGAAGACAGAAAAAGGGCTGATTGTAGTGAGGGACAAATGGGGGCAGAGGAAATGATAGCCGAAGCATGCCTGAGAGATAGCTGACCCAGAGGCCGGAGCAGGTAAGGAGAGCAGGAGTGAGCTCTCTAAGAGGGACAGTAGGCATAAGGACCTTTCTGCCCCCACTGCTAAGGATTCAGGGCACAGGAAATACCCTACATCAATGCCAATACCAACTAGCTTTGCCCTTTGTTCATAAAGATGAATTGGTCAGCAGGTATTACCAGACAGCTAGAAAAAAAGAAAAGAAAGAAAAGTAGAATTAAGAAAATAATAGCAGATCCAGACTTCCAGCCAAGATGGAGACATAGGTGGACACACTGTGCCTCCTCATACAACCAAAATTAAGGACAACAAAGATTTAGAAATAAGAAAACAACCAGAACTGATAGAAAGTTGAATTGTATGGAAGTCCAACAGCCATTCATCCAGACCGGTAAGAGGGGCAGAGTAGCAGCAGGAAAAAGTGGAGGTTGGTGGACTGGGTGCGCGGGCAGCAGCTGGCAGATCCCAGGTGCACAGGTGGCAGCTAGCGGACCCCAGGCACAGGATGACAACGGGCAGACCCAGTGAGTCCACACAAGGTAACTGGCTGACTAGACAGTCCCCCATTCATGCGCAGATAATCCAGGTGAAGGGGAAGAGGAGGAAGGGACTGGAATCCAAGAGAGAGTGGAGCAAGCACCATTGCTTCCTATTGGACCCTGCCCCCACATACAGCCCAGCTACTGGGCTGCCCCACCCTGGGGAACACCTAAGGCTCCGCCCCATACTGTGTAACAGCCACAACCAGACCCTCCCCTAAAAAAAACAAAAATGGCTCAAATGGGAGAACAGATTAAAGCTCCAGAGCCAATTCATCTAAGCAACCAAGAGATAGCCAACCTATCAGATGCACAGTTCAAAGCCCTGGTGATCAGGATGCTCACAGAATTGGTTGATTTTGGTCGCAAATTAGATGAAAAAATGAAGGCTACACTAAGTGAAGTGAAGGAAAACACACAGGGAACCAATAGTGATGGGAGGAAAACTGGGACTCAAATCAAAGGAGTGGACTAGAAGGAAGAAAGAAACAAACAAACAGAAAAGAATGAAGAAACAAGAATTTGAAAAAATGAGGAGAGGCTTAGGAACCTCCAGGACATCTTTAAACATCCCAACATCCAAATTATGGGGGTGCCAGAAGGGGAAGAGGAAGAGCAACCAGTGGAAAACTTATTTGAACAAATAATAACGGAGAACTTCCCTAATCTGGCCAAGGAAATAGACTTCCAGGAAGTCCAGGAAGCTCAGAGAGTCCCAAAGAAGTTGGACCCAAGGAGGAACACACCAAGGCACATCATAATTACATTAGCTAAGATTAAAATGAAGGAGAGAATTCTAGAAGCAGCAAGAGATAGGGGACAGTCACCTACAAAGGAGTTCCTATCAGACTGTCAGTTGATTTCTCAAAAGAGACCTTACAGGCAAGAAGGGGCTGGAAAGAAGTATTCCTACTCATAAAAGTCAAGGACCTACATCCAAGATTGCTCTATCCAACGAAGCTATCATTTAGAATGGAAGGGAAGATAAAGTGCTTCTCAGACAAGGTCAAGTTAAAGGAGTTCATCATCACCAAGCCTTTATTATATGAAATGTTAAAGGGACTTAACTAAGAAAAAGAGGATAAAAAATATGACAGTAAAAAGACAGCAAATTCAGAGATATTAACAACCACACCTAAAGCAAAAGCAAACTAAGCAAACCACTAGAATAGGAACAGAGCCACAGAAATGGAGATCACATGGAGGGTTAGCAACAGCGGAGTGGGAGGAGGAGAGAGGGGGAAAAGGTACAGAGAATAAGTAGCATTGACAGTGGGTAGAAAATAGACGGGGGAGGGCAAGAATAGTGTGGGAAATGTAGAAGCTAAAGAACTTATGACAGATGGACATGAACTAAAGGGGGGAATGTGAGTGGGAGGGGGTGTGCAGGGTGGAGGGGAATGAAGGGGGAAAATGGGACAACTGTAATAGCATAATCAATAATATATATTTAAGAAAAGAAAAAGAAAATAATAGCAAATAGCTATTGAGTTCTTACTGTGGGCCTAGAGGTGTTTGACTCATTTAATGGCCCTCTGTGCCAGGTGCTATTGTTACATCCTCTTCAGGAAAACGTGGCACAGAAAGGTAACATATCTTGGCTGAGGTCTTCGCAGCTAGTGAGGGGCAGAGAGATGGAACCTGAACTCAGGCAGGCTGTTTCCTACATTATTCTCTGTACTACTCAACTATACTCCCTCTTTTGCAAGCTAAACAAAAGATGAACAAACTGACCCCAGAAGAAACAGATCATTGAAAGAACAGAAGAGAACTTATAAAAGGACTCTAATACTATCACATTCATAAAACAAAAAAGAGGCAGCTATGAAAATAAAACACGAAGTAACCCTTGGAATTTTAAAAGAGAATCACTGAAATAAAAATAAATTCAATAGAAAAGAGCATGACCATTTGTGGTTTGGGTATCCAAAATGAATTCACTCTTTTTGGAGTATTAAAAAACCCCTCCGATTCCCCTGCTGTATTCTCAAACCCTGCAGATTGGGCAGGACTGACAACTACCACCACCCCTCCCCCACTTGTTACATAAGAGGAACTTGCTGCTGCTGGAAGTCCACCATGAACAGCCAGGGATAAAGATAACGCCAGAGCAGAGGAAAAGCATATGGTGGCCTTGGGTCCTTGGTGACATCATTGGAGACCCTGGATCAAGCCTTATCTGAAGCTAAAGGGGTGAGTGCTTCTCTCTTTCTCTCTCAATATCCACTGATAAAACCCCATAGAAGACTCCATTTTTCATGCCTCAGCTGTGTGTCCATACCTCAGATGAGTCACCATCAAGGAGAACTGCCAGACCTTGGGTACAAGCCCTCCCCAAAGGCACTGCAATTGAAAAAACCCAGGTCACACAGTTGGACTCAGGGAACAGCAGTTCACCAAAACAATGCTGGGTAAACACACCAACAGCGACCACATCTCACTACATGTATAAAGGGCCCAGGCATAGGGAAGTGCGCACGGCAAGTGGACTTTGTGGTCACACAATGGAGATGACATCTGTTTTTTCTCTCAAAAAGGAAAGAGAAAGGTAATTAGAAAACCAGAAACAACAAGATCTATTCTACAAACCAAGTGGAAAGCAAACACGTGTAAGGCATGATTTGGGGCAATTAGTGGAGTGTAAGAGAAGAAACTGTGCTTGACCTTAACATTTCAGACAGCAATATCCCCTCCGAGGAGCAGAGGGTGGAGGAGGTGATGTACCTACCTCATGACTTGGTTCTGCAGTGAGTGGTGTTTATATAATTAAAAGACTGGTTAGTTCTTAGCTCTCAGAATGAAACCGAAGCTAAAGAATGGCAGATGTAATTATAATTACAGAACACAATGTGTTATAAAATTTGACCATAGGAACACAAAGATAAAACCGACAGAAATTAGAAGGAGGTGGGGAAGGGAGGTGGCAGGCGGCACAGAGGGGCTGATTGTTCGTATACAGTGATGGGGCTCAAGAAACATTGTCTGAAGTGGATGGACAAGAAACGAAGTTTTAAATACAAGTGGCCACAGGGGAACCTGGGAGAGAGTGTGGTTTAAATTCTCATTTTAATGGTGAGCTCTCATTAGATGCTCTCCTGAGTTACTAAATTGAGAAACAGAGGTAAAGAATATGATTTACTATTCTGATGTTAAAACTCCCGAGTAGCTAAAAAAGGAAGAAGTTCTGAGGAGTGGAACTGGGTATAGAAGTTTTGTTGTTTATTTGTTTGTTTTGTCCCATTTGCTGGTTGAATTTCTTTACTGACACGTATAACACGGTATCAGAAGCCCCCCACCCACTCCCACTCCCTGGCTCCACCTCCTGTGTGTAGATGGAAGGATGACACTCCCTTCCCACCTCTTTCTAGTTTGTTTTCCTGTTTATATTGGAGAGGCTGGAAAAAAATTTATGTTTCCCAGCCTCCCTGCTAGCTATATTAATACCGCCACCCCACCCAGGCATAATCAATTTCTCACTTCATCAAACTGGTCAAATAATAATCTGCTCCAAAAATCTGGAACTGGAACTGAGAGACAGTATTTGGCATCTGCTCATAGCTGGAATGAAGGGCAAATAAACTCAGGAGCTGTGGAGTGATCACATGCACAGAGGAAAAAATAAACAAAAGGCAATCTTTTAAGAGAATGAAAACCACAGACTGGGAATAATATTTGCAAAACACATATCTGATAAAGGACTTGTATCCAAAATACATGAAGAACTCTTAAAATTCATCAATAAGAAATCAAGCAACCCCATTAAAAATGGGTTAGCCCCAGTTGACTAGCTCAGCTGGTTGGAGCATTGTCCAGATGCATCAAGGTTGCAGGTTCGATCCCTGGTCAGGGCACATACAAGAATCAACCAAGGAATGCATAAGTAAGTGGAACAACAAATTGAAGTTTTTCTCTCTCTCCCTAAAAAATAAATAATTTTTTTTAAAAAGGGCAAAAGGTATGAACAGGTAACTCACCAAAGAAGATATACAGGTGCAAATAAGCATATGAAAAGATGCTTCAGTCCTGGCTGGTGTGGCTCAGTGGATTGAGCACCGGCCAGCAAACCAAAAAGTTCCTGGTTTGATTCCCAGTCAGGGCACATGCCTGGGTTGTGGGCCAGAGTCCCCAGTGGGGGCATGTGAGAAGCAACTAATCAATGTATCTCTCACATATCAATGTTTCTCTCCCTCTCTTTCTCCCCCCTTCCCCTCTCTAAAAAAAAAAAAAAAACTTAAAAAAATCTTTAAAAAAAAACAAAAACCCAAGATGCTCCACATCAGGTGTCATTAAGGAACTGCAAGTTAAAATAGCAATGAGGTACCACTACTCACCTATGAGAATGGTCAAAATCCAGAACACTGACAGCAGCAAATCCTGGTGAGGATGTGGCCTCTCATTCTTCGATGGTGGTAATGCAAATGGCATGATCACTTTGGAAGATAGTTTGGCGGTTTCTAACAAGGCTGCACATGGTCTTACCATATAATCCAGCGACCAGGCTTCTAGATATTTACCCAATCAAATTGAAAACTATGTCTATACAAAACCCTGCACACAAATGTTTATAGCAGATTTATTTATAACGGCCAAAAACTAGAAGCAAACAAAATGTTCTTCAGCAGGCGAATGGATAAATAGTGTTGTATATATACAATAGAATGTTATTCAGCAATAAAAAAGAAATGAGCTGTCAATCCATGAAAAGACATGGAGGAAGCTTAAATGCAGGTTACTGAGTGAAAGAAGCCAACCCAAAAAGGCTACATACTATATGATTCCTACTCTTTGACATTCTGGAAAAGGCAAAACTCTAGAGAGAGTACAAAGATCACTGGTTGACAGAAAACTGGGGAGGGGAGGGATGAACAGGTGGAGCACAGAGGACTTTTAGGGCAATGAAACTGCTCTGTGTGACAATGTACAGGTGAACACATGGTATGTATTTGTCAAAACCCACAGATGTGCAACACACAGAGTGAACCTTAATGTAAACTGTGAACTGCAGCTAATAATGTATCAATATTGGTTCATTAACTGAAGCAAATACACCGCACTAATCCAAGATGTTAATAATTAGGAAACTGTGTGTGAGGGAGCAGACAGATGGAAATGCTCTGTACTCTCTGCTCAATATTTTTGTAAATCAAACTGTTTTAAAAATAAAGTCTATTAATTTTTTTTTAAAAAAAGCAATCTGCAGCAGGAGAAGGCTATAGCAGAGCAGCGGAGAGGAGAGTCCACGAGGCAACGGGAAGGGGGGCGGACCGAGGCCCCAGCAACAGCTCCCTGGCGGCTGGAATGTCCCCAGCTCCTTGCTCCAGGCCTTGTGAAGCCAAGATGCACACCTCCACCCCAAGGTTCTGTACCACACAAGCCCTGTGTCCTTGACGTGGCTTCTCCCTTTCTTCTGCTGCTCTAAGGGAGTTTGGTTACTCGTGTAATATTTCTAAAGCCATCATCCAAGGGGATCAGTCTCAGGTGATGTGATGACAGAAGAGGTCCAGTCTAGCAACCAAAAAAAAAAATTCTGCATATTTCAAGTTTCACATGTGTTCCTGAGTATAAAAAAAGGGATATTTGCCACATCTTATAAAACTGTCTTTTCTTCTCTGATTCATGTTGCCACATACTATAGTTGCTCCTACAATTCTTTCTTTAAAAATTCTTCAAAACAGCCCTGGCTGGTGTGGCTCAGTGGATTGAGCATTGGCCTAAGAACCAAAAGGTCGCTGGGCACATGCCTGGGTTGCAGACCAGGTCCTTGGTTGGGGGTGTGCAAGAAGCAGCCTAACAATGTTTCTCTCCCTCTCTTTCTCCCTCCCTTCTCCTCTCTCTAAAAATAAATAAATTTAAAAACTCCTCAAAACAACTTCCCCCAACCCTAGTCTCTATACCTTTTATATTCGCCCTCCATCCTGATTCTGCACCATCAAAGCCAAGAAACCTCTGAGGAGACAGAATCTTCCTCATGTTGGAAGGGGTGGATGAAACTGAGGGGCAAAGCTAGAATTGTCTATCATGGGCAAGGGGTGGGCTGGCAGCCCTCTTCCCTTGCCTCTCACACTGCACACTCTGCCTGGGTGAGCTCATCACTCTCGTGGCTTCAATTACCATCTCCACGAGGAGAGCTGCCAAGTTTCTACCCGCAGCTCCAAACTCTACTCTGAGCTCCAGATATCGGTATACCCACAGCCTCATCCACATTTCTCCTTGGGGTCGAATCAGATAGGATTACGTTCTACTGGGAGTAACAGAGACCAAAAATACAGTATCCTAAACAAAAGAGTTTCTTTCTTTTGCATTCAAAAGTCTAGCAGTGCGCAGCCCTGGGCTGGCGTGGAGACAGTACTCCATGCCTAGTCTCCTTGCAGGTCACTGTTATGCTATCACTAGGGTGTGTCCCTCAACCTCAGAGTCCAACAAGGTGCTCAGAGTCCCAGCAACCCTGTCCACATTCCACGTGGCAGGCTGGAGAAAAGCAGGATGAGGAACAAGAAACAATGGGAACCATGGCCGTGATTAAGGCTGGGAGAAGCCACATAACATATCTTTGTAGCCAGAACTTAGTCACAGGGCCACACCCAGAGGCAGAGGCAAGAGGGCTGGGAAACCTATTCTGTGTGCTGGGCAGCCACGTACATGGCTCAAAAGAGAAGACTGCATTATTAAGAAAAAGAGAATAGATATGGGGGAGGACGCAGCCAGCACTGTCTACACAGCAGCCCCACAATTTCCTCCAACTTAACACGACTGAAACGGAAGTAAGCATCTGCCAGCGACATTTCCGTCTCCCTCAGAGTCTCTGTACCCCCACACCCTAGCACAGGGGCAATTCCGTGGGGCAGGGACTGGCAAGGAGAGGTGTCACCAGAGCTAAGTGAAGGGGTGAGCAGAGAGAAAATGGTGCGAGGAAGCTGAACTCCTAGTGGTCCGGAATAGAGAACAAAGACCCAAATCAGAAGGCACCCAAGTGGAGCAAGTGAAGTTGGGGTTTCCTGAGCAAAGGGCCAGGGTGCCTGCTGAGATAGGAGACAAATACAGGCTAGTCCTGACCGGTGTGGCTCAGTGGGTTGGGCATCGCCTGGGAACCAAAAGGTTGCTGGTTTGATTCTCGGTCAGGGCACATGCCTTGGTTGCGGGCCAGGTTCCTGGTTGGGGGTGTGCAAGAGGCAACCGATTAATGTCTCTCTTACACATCGATGTTCCTCTCCCTCTCTTTCTCCCTCCATTCCCCTCTTTCTAAAAATAAATAAATAAAATCTTTAAAAAAAAAAAAGAAAGAAAGAAAGACAGGCTATACATGAAAGCACCAGGGATAAACACACCCAGCCCCTCATCCAGCTAGTGGCTGACCCTGTCCGTTCCATTCTGCCTCCTGTTCAATCCACCAGCCACGCCTTTCCCTGCACTCTTTCCTCCTCCTGAGATGCCTTTCCTGCTTCTCCATGAGGACAACTCTCTCAGGCCTCCTTCGGGGCTCAGATCAGGGTCACCTCCTCCAAGAAACATTCTCTATGTCCCTGCAGAGGACTCTGATAACATCCCACTGGAGAAGGGGCTGCACGTGGGGCAGTGTCCTTGCAGAGTTCTGAGACAAAAGGGCGATTCTGGTGCTTTGGGTGTTGTATGGGGCAGGGTATGAGGGAGGCTCAGCAGGAATATGGGACCCCAGGGCCTTCTTTAATATGAAGGAGGAGGTGCCAGCTGCCCTTGAAACAGTGGAGGTAGGGTACCACTAAGGCTGAGCCTTGAACTCCTGGCCACAGGCTGGGCTTCCCACATTCCCATCCCCAATGAGGGAAATCATGCAGACAGAGGCTGTGAGCCACCCAGAGGAAGTCCACTGGGGCGGGGGCAGGTGGAGTAATTCCTGGAAGGAAGCTCGCACCTCAGGAATCTAGTAGAGGAATGCTCTAGAGGCTTCTGTCCTAGGAGCCCCCACCTCCTGCCCCCAGGAAGAGACAGGCAGTGCTGGGCCGCCCTGCAGGGTTTCTGCCCCTGGGTGCCCAGATACACCCCTCCCTTCACCAGCCTGCTGCAACATGCGGCACAGGCAAGAGTGGGACAGCCCGCTGGGTTGTGCTCTGCTCTCTCAGTCTCAGCCTTCTCCTTTACAGAATGAGGATGCTCCCCACAACCCCAGGGTGTTGTGGCAGCGGGAGTAACAGAGTAAGGTGTCCAACTAGGCACCAGCACACAAGAGACACAGTCCACAGGGTCTACTGGTGAAAAAAGCCTCTGCCTCCCGTGGTAGGCTGTGGGGCACCCCCATCCCCCGTGCACAAAGATGCATGGGTGTGCCCACATGTGTGCATCCCAAGCTCTGGGGTAGAGGGAGCAGCAAGGCTGAGGCAGGGTGGAGGGGAGACTGAGAAGTTTTTTCCATGGCCTGTCAGCACACGTAAGCTTAGGTGGGGGGACGACACGTCCTAGAGAGAAATAGCAGCCTCTGCTCTAAAACTGCCACCAGGCCCGGCAGCAGGCACCCGTAGCGGAGGGCCTTACTCCTGCCTTCCAAACGGAGTCTTCCTAAAAGTCCCACCTGGTGGCGACCAGGGCTGGAGGCTCTCCAAGAAAACACAGCCCCCACAACAAGACCCAAGGGGCCAGTTTCTCACCCAGGGCCCAACAGACAGAGGGATGTTGCCTCTGAGCAGGTCAGGGCTGGGTGTTGTCCCAGGTGGAACAAAGGGTCAGGAGCGCAGAAGGCAGGTGTGCTGAGGGGCAGGAGAGGGGGCAGCCCTTTGCCCCTCCCCCACACACTCAAAGGCGGCCACACTGCAACCCTCCCAGGCTTCGCCCACCTCTGAAATGAAAGGGAGGCCTGCCAGCCCCCATCCTACACCTGCTGCACACTCACAGACAGACACTCACACACAAAGACACAAGGTACAGTGACACGTATAAAATACAGTCACACAGATACCCCAAGAGACACACACAAAACCAGACACACATATACACACAGTCACAGACACACAAACACACCCACACATATATAAACACTGACTCAGCAACAGATACACACACTCATACAGACACACGCTGGGCAGCCAGTGGAGGCTGCTGCCTGGATACCTTTGCTGGTCCACTGGCCAGGTAACAACATCCAGAATTGTCTGGTGCAGGCCCTGACTGGTGTGGTTCAGTTGGTTGGGTGTCGTCTCACAAAGCAAAGAGTCGCCTGTTCGATTCCCGGTCAGGGCACATGCCTGGGTTGCAGGTTTGGTCCCCAGTAGGGGCACATGGAGGAGGCAACAATTGATGTTTCTCTCTCACAACGATGTTTCTCTCCCTCTCTTTCTCCCTCTCTTTCTCCCTCTGCCTAAAAATAAATAAGTAAAATCTTTTAAAAAAAAGAATGCAGCACACCTCAACCCCTAACCTCCTCACTGGTGGCTCTGGGGCAGTGGTTCTGACAATAAGGACAATGAGCCTAGAAAAAGTGACACTGTAGCTGGGGAGGCTTTTAAGTGAGCAGAGAGGAGAAGGGAAAGTACTCCTGGGAGGGAAAGTGGCCCCTGCAAAGGTTAGGGGTGGGAGGCAGCTGTGGTACTCAAAGAACTGTGCAGGGCTTGCCCTCGGAGGGGGTCGGGGAGCAGATGGGAGAGCAGGTACCCGAGCGCAGACAGCTGGGGCTGAGAAGCCGCCCTTAGCCTCCACTGGTGTCCAGCCTGAGCCTCTCTGGGGGCACATTTGGTGGAGGGAAAGGGGCCTGCTAGGGAGTATCAGAACAAGGAGGTCCTGCGGGGCAAGGTCAGTCAGCTGCCTTATAGGAGCCTAGCCAAAGGGGGTCTCCACCCTGCAAACCCCCTTCTTGGGGGCCGCTTCTGGGGGGCCACTGCCCAGCATCCCCTAGAGGACCTGGGTTAGGTCAGGAGGAAGGCTGCGAGCCCTCAGAGGAAAAGAGCTGGGTGCTCCTGGTGTAGGTGCGATGAGTTCTGAGTGAGCCCCTCACGGGGAGTGGGTCCCCAGCCTGTGAGTACCCTTCCCTCTCCGCCCCGGACTCCAGCAAGGACAGAGCTGGCCTCAGATCCAAGAGCCTTCGCTCTCAATGCAGCCTCCTGTCTCCGACCCTTAAAGATCAGGCTAGGGATCGCAGGGTGGGTGGTCTGAGTCAAGGAACTGGAGGGGTCTGGGGCAGGGTATGGAGAGAGCTCTGGGTGGGCTTTCCCTCCCCAGCATAAGGGCCCTCCCAGAGGGGCAGGCGTAAGCAGAGCCCCGAGGTGGGCCTGTTGGGGCAGGCAGGGGAGCCCCTCCACAGCTGAGCCGCAGGAGGCCGACCAGGGGTATGGAATTCCTCCTCCTCTCCTTCCACCTCCCCTCCTCACTCTTCTCCCCGACCCCACCCCCCGGGCTGCTCCGGAGCCGGGACGCCAGGCGAAGGGGAGGCTCAGGGAGGGGCCCTGGACGCCGGGCTAGGCTGGGCCCCTCAGCGGAGGCCCCGCGCGGGCAGGCCCCGCCCCGGCCTCGCACATCTGGGCTGAGTGCGCGGGGCCCACCCGGCAGCGGAGCCGGGGCGGCCATCCGGCCTGGGGGAGGGGGCGGCGGGCGGGGTGGGCGGCGCGGGGCCGGGCGCACGTCGAGGGCTGCGGCCGCCGCCCAGGGCGCTGCCACAGGCTGCGGGGCCGCGATTGAGGTGGCAGGACCGAGACTGCGCTGTCGGGAGGGCGGAGGTGAGTTCTGGGGCGAGAGGCTGCGGGGCTCCCAGAGAGGAGAAAGGCGCAGAGGTTAACCATCCATCCCATCCTGGGCTGTTGGCTGAGACCCCACCACAAACCTCCTGAGCTTGGGGGTCCGGGTTAGGGACAGATCTGTAAGCTCCTCTCTGGAGCAGGGCTGCGACTGTGGGCTCCCATCCAGACTTTGGGACCCCCCACACACTCTGCAGACAGTGAGCGACTGGAGAGACTCCTGTGCTGTGGGGTTGGGGCGGGGGGTGGGAGCTGGTGTGGGGCTGGAGGCTGCTCCAGGGGGCCTTGTGGAGGGCACGTCCCTAGACCTACGGTAGATACCCGGGAGCGTGTGTGTATGTGTGTGTGTTTTGGAGAGCATCTTGGATTGGGGGTCCCAGGGCCTGTGGTCCCAGAAGCTCCAGAGCGGTTGGGTGGCCAGGGTGACACAGTACCAGACTGGGGACTGGCCTTCTGACCCGGACCTCTGGTTTCTCTCTGTGAGGCTGGCTTCCGGGTCCAGGTGGGTTGGGAGCTTGTCTGCGTAGCAGGCTTGTGTTCGGGAGAGACTGGGAGGGAGTGAACTCTGAAATACCGGCTCCCTGTGAGCGCAAAGGCAGCTCTGGAGCCCCAGAAGGCGAGGGAGGTGATGGGGCACTGATGGGGGACGGTGGGAGGGGCTTCAGGGCCTGGGCTCTGTGGGACAGAGGTTGTTTGTGAACTGGCTGCTCCCATGATGAGGACCCACGGGGGTGGAGCAGGATGTATGGAAAGAAAAGTTGATGGGAGGGGCCTCAGGAGACCATTCCTGTCACCCCTGCAGCAGCACAGGAGGCAGCCCCCCACTGGTCTCTCTCCTGGAGGGCTCCTCTCCAGAGACAGATTGGAGCAGGCTTTGGGGTTTCTGATCTGCCCCTTGAGCCCTGGTTGACCCAATCTCTGGCTTGAGAGAAATGCCTGTGGCCTCTCTTTGCCTGTGGACAGATTCCCGTTCCATTCAAGGGCTGGCAGGAGGCTGAGCACTGGGTGGGAGAGGCTGGAAATCTGTAGGGGAGAGAGGGGAGCTGTAAAGATCTTCCTGCCAATGATTGGAAGGAAGATCTCACAGGCCAAGGACAGGTATGCGTGGAGCCTTGAAATCCAGCAACACATGTCCCCAGTGCTCTGGGGGGCATAAGTACCCAGCCTTGACACCCCATCCCAGGAATAGGTCCTTGGAGAATTGTCTCCATCAGGCAAGATGTCCTAGGCTTTATGATTCTGGGAAACACTCTAGGATGGGAATCTCCAGTTTCGAGTCCCCACTCAGCCGCACCCAATGACTGATAGATCATACCTATTGGGTAGAAGTCAGTGCCAGGAGGCAAGAAGATCAGAAGTCGATATGAGGTCGAGGGGTAGGGGTCATCAGCCCATGGGCAAGGATGGGCCAGTGCATGGGCCGAGTTAAGGATCTGTGTCTGTGGGTAGGGTAGGGGTCAGGCTGGGGTCAGAGTTTAACCTGTGCTTGTAGCCAGGAAATGAAGTCACTTTCTGTATAAATCAAACTACCCCACCAGATTTTTCTTGAATGCTAAGCATCACTAGTCTGAAATTAGTGGGATCCTGGGGCAGGGTCTACCTCACTCCATTTTCAGCTGTGGACTCTGCCCAGACATGGCTTTTGGGAGCTGAGGTTGTCCTGAACCCCATTCTGCTTAAACATTTCTGGGTGTGTGTGCATAGGGGGTAGGCGTCCTGAAGATGGATGAGCTGCCAACCCTTCTACCTCCACCTCTCAAGGAAATCAGCAGGATCCTCCTTCTTTAACACCAAACGATTCTGGTCTTCCCCTTCTCCCTAAAGAATGCAGAATGACTGTAATAAAACTCAATAAGACCAACATCTTCTGACAGAGAGAATTCAGAATCCACATCCTGAAGAGAAAGAACATGACTCACATCTGTCCAACTTCCTGCCTTTGGTCAACCACCTTTTTTACCTGGACTTGATCCCTACAAGCCCCCTGCGTGACCCACTTTGCAGGAAAGGCGCTGGGGCTCAGAGAGGCACGGAATGCACTCCAGCCAGGTGCCCAAATAGGCCCTTGCCAGCCCTGAGACCCCAGTGTAGGGCACCCAGTGAATCGTACACCCAGAGATGGGGGTAACTGGACCAGCTTCCGACGGCTGTGGAGATTACAGGCACCCAATTAAGATGTACAACCCAGCTTAGAGTGATGGCTCCTGGCTCTTCTTTCCTGGTAGTTGTAGACTGTTTCTCCTCCAGCTACAATAGCCTTAGTCCAGAAAATCTATTTATTCATCGAACGAAGTATTTCCCCATCACTTAGCTCAGAACCTGGCACAAAGAAATGCTCAATAAGTTGTTTTCATTAAAAATTTTATTTATTTTATTTTTTGACAGAGGGAAAGGGAGAAAGAGAGGGAGAGAAACATCAATGTGTGGTTGCCTCTCGTGCGCCACCCACTGGGGACCTGGGCATGGTCCGCAACCCAGGCATGTGCCCTGACTGGGAATTGAACTGGTGACTCTTTGGTTCACAGGCTGGCACTCAATCCACTGAGCCACATCAGCCAGGGCAAAATGCTCGAGGAGTTTTTGCTCAAGAATCAAAACAATGTACAAATAAGGCTGCCAGCTTCTCCCTTGTGGCCTTGATTCAAGGTATGCTGGTAAATGTTTTACAGTCAACTCTGCAAAAGGGATAACAACCTGATTTGTAGTGTTTGCCCATTTCTATGGTGTAAATGCTCCCACCGTGGCTGATTTCAAGCTACCAATGTGATGTCAATGAATGCGGAATTGGAAAGAGATGTACAGAATCAGCTTCTACCAGTTGGTGGCAACCAGCTCCAATGCACCACGCCATCACCCTGAACTGGGCTCTTGTCCCTGGCTCTCAAAGCCTGTATGCACCCTGTCTACGTGCTTTTCCTTTGCTCAGCATCACCAGCTGCTCTGTGAGTGCCCATGATCAGCCCCTATCTTTCCCCTGACTCTGATTCTGGGGCACTCAATTGTGCGTCCCCAATGCTAGCAGGCTTGAGTGTGTCTGTAAATATCCATGGTGCCAGCCATGCGGGGGTATCCTGGCCATGTCTGTGTATGACGGGACTCAGTGTATGTGAACTGTTCGTGAGCAAGAGTGGATGTGTGAGTGGGGGTTGGGGTGTGGGTGACAGTGCCCAGCTCGGTGTCTGTCGGTGTTCTATTAGCAAAACTTCCTGATTGAGCCGCTGGATACATAGAGGGAGAGTGGGCTCTGGCTTTCTGTTTGTTCCCCAGGTACTGCCCGTACATCAGCTGCTGAGCTCAGCCACCTTCCTGGGAGTGCCAGCTCCCCTCTCTTATCCTTGCTCGCTCCTTACCTGACTCCCACTGCATCTCCATCATTCCAGGGAAATGTGGCCCTGGGCCATTCAAACAGGTGTTTCCAGTCTCATAGAACAACTACGATTATCATGAAACCACTGCAGGCATCTTGGTCCCCTCAGCCCACCCGCCTTCCTCAAGTCAGCCTTTATGTGCAGGTTCCCTTCCCTTCCCTACCCCCACCCTGCTGTCTGCCAATGACCCCAGACTCGCGTCTCGACCTCAGCTCCTCCCTGACCTCTAGGTCATGTGTCCTCTGGCTACTTGGTCTGTACTGTGCCCCCGGGAGTTTCGGAACTGCACTCAGAACACCACCCCTCTCCCACTGTGCTTCTCCAGCGTTCTCCATCTCATCACCCACCTCCCAGTTTGAACCAGACAGTGTCATCCCTGACAGCTCCTTCTTCCTAATCCCCCATATCCAATCCAGCCATCCTCTGTCAGCCCTGTTGGCTTCAACCTCTAACTCAAGCATCTCCACTTCTGTCTCCAGATACACAGCCATAACCATCATCGGTTGGCTGGAGTCCTGAGTGGGCTCCTGCTTCCATTTCGCCCGCTGCCATCCACACTCCCCATACAGCGAGAGGGACTTTAAAAAACGCACATCTAGTCATGCCCCACCTGTGCTCTGCCACTTCAGACCTTTCAAGGTTTGCTGTAGCCCTTCATGTATAACCAAATCTAAAATAGGGGCCAGGAGGACCTGCCTGCAGGGTCTGGCCAGCCCAGCCCCTCTCCCCAGCCTCACCATGCTCCCCTTTCTGCCTCACTTGTTTCCAGCTGTGACCTTGACAGCATCCTTTGTAAGGGCAAATTCACTTGGGTGATTACCTGATCACAGTCAGTTTCCTCCCTGCCCAGGCTGTGGGCTCCTGGGGCAGAGGCAGTGTCTCTCTGGGCCTCGGATGTCCCCCAGCACTTGGCACAGAGTGGGCACCAAAAACATTCAGGAGCATCCTGATTCCTGTTAAAGGCACCTGTTAAAAAGACCTTTTTGAGAGAAGTTGGGCCTGTGGGATGGGTCATTCAATGAGATTATGGAATTATCGTTAGTTTTGTTAACACACGGCAATAGCGTACTGGCAGTGCATTTAGAAGTCTGTCTGTCAGAGAGACGCACCGAAGAATTTATAGGTGAAACAGCATGAAGTCTGGGACTTGCTTCAAAGGACTCCAGCCTAAAGTAAAGAAATAAAGCGTTCAATGAGGGAGCAACGGAACAAATAAATGCCATTCTGCATGTCTGTTCCCATTCACAGCCACCAGGCCTGTAAAGATGCTGGCCGTGCCGGAACTGGGCCTGCAAGGGCTGTACATCGGTAAGAGCCCCCTGACCTCTGCCCCCACCCACCACTCCACTTGCCCCAGCACTGAGACACACCCCAGTCCGTATAGGGGTGCCTCTCCCAGAAGTTCCTGAGAGTGTGTGTGTGTGCAGGGAGGATTGTACACACAGGACTGCGTATGTGTGTGCATTTGTGCATGCTTCACACAAGCATGCACATAGGACATATCTGTTTGTGGGACCCCCTGCACGTCTGTTAGTGTGTGAGTGTGTAGAGCAGTTCTGTGTGCAAAGGACTACATACATATGCATGTTTTGTGCAAGGTCTGTGTGCACAGGACCTGGTGTGAGTGTGTGTATGTGTGTGTGTGTGTGTGTGTCTGTCTGTCTGTGGGCAGATTGTTTTGCTCAGGGCCTTGAGTGAGAGTGCATATGTTGGCAAGCAGATCTGTGTCCACAGAATTTTCTGTATGTGTGCATCTGTCTGTGGCCTCTGTGCAGGCGTGGGAAGCCAGGAGGCAGGAGGGACACTCCTCAGGAAGTCCACTCACAAAGACCTGGTGGGCTGGGCCTTCCTTCCTGCCTCCCTTCCCAGGATCAAGCAACAGCGACTTGGCCCCTCAAGCTGGAGCTGGTGGCAGGGCCTAAGCCCGTGCTGGCCACCCGAGGAAAGGGAGCCCTAAGGGTGTGACCACCATGTCCCTGCCCTCTCCAGCACCCCAAGACAGACTCCAGCTCTGTCCAGGCACTTTGTAGAGTCCCCCACATTATCAGCCCCTCACATATGTTCTCAGGTTTCCCTACACCAGGAAAGACTGGGAGCCATCAGGGCCACATGCCAGGGCAGCCGCTGAGGGAGCACAGGCCTTGAGCCTGGGTCAGCCTGAAGCCACACAGACCAATTTGCTTTGTCCCGGGTCTTCATGCCAGACCCCACCTGCCTCCCTATCCCCATCCACGAATCTCAGGGTAGCCCCAGTCCTCCTCCCAGGGGCCCAGTGTGGTGGTGACAGGCCACCGCCTACGCCTGGGAGATGTCTAGCCAGGCAGACCCCTGAGCTGCCTGAGCCTCTGGTCTAGGCTTCCAGCCGCCTGATGGGGGCTGCGCTGCTCCCTCCCAGCAAAGGTCTGGCTCAGCCTGGGCCTCTGAGGGGATCTCAGGGGGCCTGGTGCCCCTAATGCTGGCTTCAGGTGTATGTGTGAGGGGCAGGGACGACTTGGGATCCACTTCCTACTTTTGCAGGCAGCCCTCAGGGCTGGAGGGAGCTGCTGCCCCACCTTCCTTCTCACCAAGCAGCCTGAGGGGCCTATCCTTGGCCATTGGGGGCGAGGGGAGGGGGCTGCTCCCTCAGGTTCTGACTGGAACCCTGAGCAGTCAGGTTTGAAGTTCCCCCACCTTTCTGGTTTCTCCAGTCACCCCATCTCCCCCGCCTGTCTACCTTCAAACTCAGTTTCCCACAACCCCACAGTGCTTCTCCGTCTCTCCCCACCCCTACTGTGTCTGAGGGGTGCTGCGGGAGATGAGGAGTCCCCAAGTGAGCCGTGGGTTGTCCTCCAGGGATGGTCGCCTCGAACTGATAACAAGCCCTCAGCCTGCTCCTGCCTCAGTCTTATCCTTCCTTCCATCCCACCCAGACCCCCTTGCTCAGCAGGGTACCCCTTGCCTTGGCCCAGCAAGGGCTGATAGGAGAACCTCCCAGGCCTGAGGCCCAGCCACCAGCCCCCTACCCTGACTGTGACAGAGTGACTTGCCCTCTCTTTGCAGGCTCCAGCCCAGAGCGGTCCCCAGTTCCTAGCCCACCTGGCTCTCCAAGGACCCAGGAAAGCTGTGGCATTGCCCCCCTCACACCTTCTCAGTCTCCAGTAAGCCTGGACTGGGATCTGGGCGGTGGGTGGCCTAAGGGGTATGGAGGGGGCTGGTGCTCCGGAGAGCAAGGCCTGGTGTCTGGCACAGCCCTGGCCAGGCCTGGGGGGGCCACCGGGCCTCCTGCCCCAGCACGCTCAAGTCATGCTCTCTGCAGAAGGGTTAATCTTAAGTGACCTTGGACCATAGGGTAACAGTTCTACTGAGGTGAGCCCCACATACTAACACCCCAACCTCCCCGTCCAGGGTGACATCCAGAGGCCGTTGCAGCCAGCCTCCTGGGGTGGGTGTGTCTCTGAGCACGTAGTTTTTCAAGGTCTGCACTGGGCCCCCACAGTTGCTCCCCCTCCTGTCGACTATAGCCCCACCTGAATACAAGTTATATCTGGGGAAGAGGAGACACGTTGCTAAGAAGATAGTTTGGAAATTACTCACTTGAAGTACCCAGGACATAGCCCTCCCCAAGCTCCCTGGTCGTTTCACCCCAGATGGCCTCACCCTAGTTATCCAGCCTGGGGACCCCTTTGTTCTCAGGGAGCCCAGGCCTGGCCTAGGGGAAGGCAAGGACCACTCTGGGCATGTGCACGGGGCCTCTCTACTCTGAGAGACAGCCTGATTGTGTCACTGTAGCCACAAAGAGCAAGAGGGTCAAACACACACTGGTCCCTGTGCTGTGAAGCTGTCAGGAGGAGCATAATTGCTCCCAGCTGGGCCCAGGCTGTGAAAGGGTGTAAGATGAGGGCGGGGCTAAGGCAGTACAAACAGAAGGTGGGCAGAGAACCAGAAGCAGGAAAGCAGGGGCTTGAGCCAAAAGCTGCACAGGGCTACCTAAGAGGCAGTTGGCATCTCCAGAGATCAGTCTGGAGCCTGAAAAGGGAGGGGAACCCAGGTGGCCGGGTGGGTGGGTGGGGTGAAGCAGGGCTGGTCTAGGTCTTAGCCAGGGGAGGGAAGGGCTCCCATGGACAGTCAGCCTGGCCCTTGGGCTGTCCTTGACTCTAGGTCTTGCACTTGCAGAAGCCTGAGGCCCGAGCCCCCCAGCAGGCCTCCTTCTCTGTGGTGGTGGCCATCGACTTTGGTACCACATCCAGTGGCTACGCCTTCAGCTTTGCCAGTGACCCTGAGGCCATCCACATGATGAGGTGAGGGCCACTGGGCTTGGAGATGGGGGGTGGGGGGTGTCCTCACACCTTGGGATGGTCCTGGTCCCAGAAGTACTGCTGCTGAGAAGACGTGGGATACCCTCCGATCTCCTCCCACTCCAAGTGTAGGCTCCCTCTGGGGCACAAGGTTGGAGCACGGCCCCTGGCCTGGGCCCTTGGCCTCCACTGGAGCAGCTCCCCACCCTCGGCAGCAAATGTCGCACTGTGTTTTTGACTTGAAAACAATTTCTTGAGTTGTAACAAACTTAGCATGAAATGCGCAGATATCTGGGCTTGTATACAAACACGTGTGTGTGTGTATGTGTGTGCGTTTTTAAATAAAAGTGGGTTATCATACAATTTGCCTTATTTTAAACCTTCAGCACTGTTTTGCGGACATTTCATGTCCATATGTAGAGCCACCGCTTTCTTTTAGAGTTGCCATGGACTTCATAGTGTGAATGTGTTGTAATGTACCCATTCTTCTACTGGCAGTCTGGAGGGCTCTCTGATTTCTCGCTGTTACAAACAGTACTGCAATGAATCTCCTTCCTGGAAAACTTGTGCTGAGATTTCTATGGGGCAGATTCTCAGGTCCCATATCGCAAATGAAAACCAAGGACATGAAGGATCAGAGGGTAACCAGGTTAACTCAAGTCACACAGTTGTTTTGAAAGCGGTGTTCGAAAAGTCTATTCTGATGTCGAGTGCTGTTCAAACACACATTCTTTTGAACATTCCCTCCAGACCTGCCCACCCAGATCCTTTGAATGTATGTTAGCCGGGCTGTAGCCAATAGGTGGAGCTATAGAAGACCCCAAAGCTCCCAGCTCAGACTGGAATCGGGGATCAGGGAGCTTTCCCAGGGCCTGGGAGGCTGGATGGAAGGGTGGATGGAGAGACAGACAGAAAGGTCATTGCCCCAGAGATACAGGGACCTGACCTTCATGAGCCTGGACGGTCGTACCCCTTTCTCTGCTCCCTCCACATCCACATGAAGCCAGGGGGCCTGAGCGTTTACAGCCCTGTAGGAGTCAGCACACAGCAGCCAAGACCATGCTGGGCCCCATGTAGGAGCCAAGGACACTGTCTCTGTCCTGTGTAGGAGACAATCATAGGAAGTCACTGGGGGACATTCTGGCCTCTTCCCAGGCCCTCCCCACACCTACTAGCCACCACGTCCCATCATGTCTGTCTCCCTGATATCTCTGGAGTACCTGTCCACTTCTCTCCACGGCCACCATCCTCTCTCACTTGGACAGTTTTTCTTCCCTGTCCTCCCTCCTCTCCAGCCTGTTGCTACATGGGGACCAGTGACCTTTCTAAAGGCAGTTATGGTCATGCCTTTTCACTCCCCAACCTAAACCCCACCAAGATGGAATTCTGATCTGGCCTTTGATGTTCTTCCTAGCTCTCCTGTGTTTCTCCCGTTGCATACTGAGCTAACCTACAGTGAGTTCTGTTCTCTCACACCACAAAGCCTTTCCACACACTGTTCCTTCTGCCTGGATTCCCAGTTCCTTCCCCAAAGGGCAACAGTGGCGAGCTGGCCTAGAAGGGTCAGGGCACCAGGGAAGGCAGAAGGATTTTCTAGGCCAGAGAACTGGGCAGGGAGGTCTGGGTCGAGGTCCGGATGCAGCTGTCGGCAGGGAGGTTTGGAATCTCATTCAGGTTTTTGGGAGTCTGACAGAGGTGCAGTGAACTAGGGTAGAGCTGCTGAGGTGGGTCAGGTAGGAATGTCATGAATGCCTTGACGGAACTTGGCTGTGGAAGACAGCCGTGAGCAGGGCAAAACAGCTGGCTGGGAGAGGGCCTCTGCTAGGCTGCTGGAGAGACACACCAGGAAGCCAGACCCAGGCAGATGGATGGATGAAGGCTTGTGCTTCAAGTGAAGAGTGCAGGGAGGTGAGGGTCAAATGGTATACCTCTTGAGAGCGGAAACTAAGAATGTTGGGTGGATCCCATGGCCCCACGGATAGGGAGAATCCTACAGGATTTAAGGAGACTTAACTGGATGCCAAGCACCATCCTCATCCTCACAAGAACCCTAAGAGGCAGGTACTATTATTATTCCCATTTCACAGGCTGGAAGACTGAGACTGGGACTAAGTGGCCTGCCAAAGTCACACATCATCGCAGAGCCATCATCCAACCGCACAAAGAGAGGGTTGCTGCTGACCCCACTGATAGCCCTGTGTCTCCGCAGGAAATGGGAGGGCGGGGACCCAGGTGTGGCACACCAGAAGACACCCACCTGCCTCCTGCTGACCCCGGAGGGCGCCTTTCACAGCTTTGGCTACACTGCCCGTGATTACTACCACGATCTTGACCCCGAGGAGGCACGGGACTGGCTCTACTTCGAGAAGTTCAAGATGAAGATCCACAGCACCACTGTGAGTCACATTCTGGCTCAGGACCCGCTCCAGACTGGGAAACGGGGCCTGGAAGACAAGGGGCAGGCCTAATGGAGGGTGGGCAAAGCTAAAAGGGGAGGAGGAGCGGGGTGTGGGGGCTAAGGGGACGGAGCTTGGAAATAAAGGATGGGGGCGGGGCAGAGGATAGCCTGACGGGAGGGGCGGGGCTCAAGAGTAGGACAGAACCAACGTGAGATTAGAGCCAAATTGGGAAGATGCCCAATGAGGGAAGCACTAGGGGATGGGGTGATTTTAAGAGAGCGAAGTCGTCAGGAAATGGGAGCAGAACTATAGCCTCCTGCAGAGTTGCCCTGTGTCCCTGCCAGGATCTCACCTTGAAGACGCAGCTGGAGGCGGTAAATGGAAAGAAAATGCCTGCCCTGGAGGTGTTCGCCCATGCCCTGCACTTCTTCAAGGAGCACGCCCTTCAGGTGCGCGGCTCCATCGCTGCCCACTGCGGTCAAGGGACCCCCAAGTCCATCTTTTCCCCTTAGCCCATCTCCTGCTCTACTGATGGGTAGTCACTGTCAGAGCTCATGTTCTCCAGTCAGTCTCCTGCCTTCCTGTCTTGTACAGCCTGTATCAGGCATATAGGCGTTGGTGGAGGGAGCAGTGTTAGATTTTTCCAACTCGCTGGGAAGTCCTTCCTGAGGCTTGACTAGTTCTCCAGCTCCCACTGAGGGCTGAAGACATCCCCTCTAACCCAAGCCCACTATTTCTCTCACTGCCCTCTCCTGCTCCAGGAGCTGAGAGAGCAGTGCCCTTCGCTGCCGGAGAAGGACACTGTGCGCTGGGTGTTGACGGTGCCTGCAATCTGGAAACAGCCAGCCAAGCAGTTCATGCGGGAGGCTGCCTACCTGGTGAGGCCATGCAGGCGCAACAGTGAATGTTGCTCAGCAGGGCCCCAGGGTTGGCCCCATACACACCTTCATTCACCCCACTATTCTTGGGGCCACAGATTCATTGAGTAAAGGCCTCCAGCCTTTCCCTGCTGGGCATTTTGCCACTGGCGAGTGGGGCGGGTTGCAGGAAGAGGGCTGAGGGACAAGAGGCACAGCCCTGGCCAGCTTAGCCAGTGTCTTAAGTCAGCTTTCCTGAAAGCAGAGCCCCCGATGGGGATTTGTGTGCATCGGTCTATTGAAGAAGGGCTCTCGGGAGTCTCGGAGAAACGGGGTGAGGAGGACAGGATGTGGCCTCAGCTGGAGTCTGGCCTCAGCCTGATCCCATGGAGAGCTCTGGAGGGAGAACTGTAGGCAGAAGTTGGCCACGTTGAGGCGAGGGGGCCGGTTTTTTGTGCACCATATCCATGTGTCACTAGTTACTGGGGAACAGGGGGAATCCTCCCCAAGTGAGGTGGTCCCTGTTCAGCTGAGGGCAGCTGTGAGCCCACAGCTTTGAACACTCCCACAGCTGGGCAGGGCACAGCGAACACCTGCCTGAGCCAGCATCAGTGTGTTCAGGACCACTGCCACCACCGCCACCACGGCCCCAACCACTGTGAGTTCTTAAGCACAGGAAATAGGACTATGAAACTGAAGAGAGGTGATCTGGGCCAATGTTTGCTGGTTTCCTACCATGAGAGATAACCAAAGGCCTGGAGAAAGGATGGGTGCAGCTCAGGAACCCCCTATTCCTAGAGATGGGGGGGAAAGGGAACAGAGCCTTCCAGAGCAAGACTCATTGTTTGGTCCTGACCCTGGGCCCTCAGGATACTCTTGGACCTACAAAAGGGATCTCAGGCCTGCCTGTACACCCCTTGGAAGATACTGGGGCCACCAACCTACATGCACATACCCAGGGGTCAGGCATGCCCCTGGTGCCTACGCTTGTCTCTGGAAAGAGCCAACCCTGAGCCTAGGGGACACACCCCTGCAAAGACCAGCATGGCAGCAAGGCTGTGCGGAGCCAGCACAAACACCCCTCCAACCGCAGTGCCCCTCCTGCCAGTTTACCCGCTCTGTTTCCTCCTACACAGTTCCCCGGCTGCCAGCTCAGGAAGGGCTGGCCCTGGACAGGAAGTATCAGTACCTACCCATCCCCATCCCCTACCCAGTCAGAATCCAGGGAATCCCACAAAACCATAAAGGACTTTCCACAGGGATTCCCCCATCCTGATGCAGGAAGTAACAGCTCCCAAGTGTTTTTCTCCCCCAAAGTGACCTGTCTTGGTGCCTGAAATTTCACTGTTAAGAGTTTCCTTCCTCCTACATTAGATTCCCCAGGAACAGAGTTCTGGGAGTGGAGAGGCCTGTAGCCACTGCCTGACATGGCCTGGCAGAGGTGGAGGATTCAGTGGGCTGAAGGGCTCCCATCTCCTTTGAGTGCGGGTCTGCCCATTACCCCCCTCCACACACACACACACACACACACACACACACCCCATGTAGAGAGTCTCCACTGATCCCTCAGCCAGGGCCCAGCTGGCCAGTCCGTCCTGCTCCTGTGAAGGGGGCCTTGTTACAGCCCAGGCCTCCTTGGGCAGCTCAGATCCCAGGCCCTCCAGGTTTTCACTCTCTAGGGTCTCTTCCTGCTGGGGAACCCTGTTATGTTCTTGGCCATGGCCATGCCCCTGCCCAGCTTGGTCACAGGGTGAGTGCAAAGCAGCTCCCAATTTGTGCAGAATGGAGGGGCCTGAGAGGCCTAGCATGAGTGGGGTGCAATGGGGAGGAGGTGGGAGCCCCACAGGCCCTCGTTGCCTGCCCCGGGTGCCACTGTAGGTGTGACAGCCCCTGGTGCTCCTGGCCCTGCCCACCACCTATCCCCAGGCTGGTCTGGTGTCGAGAGAGAACGCAGAGCAGCTACTCATTGCCCTGGAGCCTGAGGCTGCCTCTGTCTACTGCCGCAAGCTGCGTCTGCACCAGCTCCTGGACCTGAGCAGCCGAGCCCCAGGCAGTGGGCGCCTGGGCGAGCGCCGCTCCATCGACTCCAGCTTCCGACAAGGTGAGCCACCTGCAGCAGTGGGCTTGGAGACAGTGGTGCCTGAAGGATCAGAGGATCACTGAGACCAGAAGCTTAGTCGTCCTGCATGAAGGAGAGGCCCCCCTACCTGGAGAAGCCCCAGCTGAGGGCAGAGGCCTCACTTTGCCCTAGGGGAACACTGTCTGAGGAGGGTAGGACTCAGCCTAGCCCTGAATCTGGGAGTCTGGTGGGGTCCTTGGGCACTGGACAAAGGAGGAAGTCAGCCCCCACTCTGAGCCAAAGGGGAAGTCTGCAGAAGCTTTCCCCTAAACAACCATTGTCTCCTTCCCTCCCCTCTTGGCACATCAGCTATTCTCCCCCACCCCCCATATCAGCCCCAAGCTCCTGCTGCCAGGACCAGGCACTGAGACAGCTATAGTCTACCCTGTTTACCATGACGGGGGGAGGTTCCAAGTCCCGAGCTCCCTTGGTCCCTCAAGACCTACCTGCGCTCGCGCGTGCACACACACACAGCTCTTGGAAACCCTCCTAACCCTGATTTCGCCACAGCCTGAGCCCTGCAGCCAGAAATACTTCCCCTCAGCTGTTAGTTATGGAGCATGGGATCACCCCATTAGCTTTCTCCAGACCCCTGAGGGTCAGCGCTGCCCTCTCCCATTTAGGAGTGGAGCAGGAGTTTAGGAGCGCTGGCTGCTTCAGGTGCTCACGGAGGGCATTGTCAGGAGGATGAGGATTGAGTGGTAGCTGAGGCACCTCCTTCTAACCTTGCTGTCCTTCGACCCCCAGCCCGTGAGCAGCTGCGAAGGTCCCGTCACAGCCGAACGTTCCTGGTGGAGTCAGGGGTCGGAGAGCTGTGGGCAGAGATGCAAGCAGGTGGAGAAATGGGGAGACTAGTGGGATATGTCTTGGGCCCTATGGGACACCATATACTGATAGCAGGAAAGAAACATTCACAAAGTTGCCTCCAGCCCCTACAATTCCTACTCCTCCCTCCTCCATCTGCTATACCTAACATGGCATCCCCCTCAGTCTCTCGCACCCCCACCCTACTCACAGCCTCTAACACCCCTAAGTCACTCTCCTCCCCCAGGGATGCTCCGTGGAAGGGGTTTCAGAGCCCTGGACCATTCCCAACACACATCTTGTGCCCCTACTTGGTGGCCTTAAGTTCAAGCACCTGAAGCTTCTCACACCTCCATATTGTCACCCCAAGCAAGACTTAAGACCAGGGGCAGGGCTGGAGGCTGGTAGGGAGGGGGTGCAGGGCTGAGGATGCATGGCAGGCCCCGAGTGTGTGCCCCTGCTCGCTGCTGCAGGAGACCGCTACGTGGTAGCAGACTGCGGGGGAGGCACGGTGGACCTGACTGTGCACCAGCTGGAGCAGCCCCATGGCACCCTCAAGGAGCTCTACAAGGCATCGGGTGAGTAGGCAGGCAGCACCCTTGATACCCAGCCCACCAAAGACCCCTGGTGGGGGGTCTGCACTGACTTCCCTTTCACCTCTTGCCCCACCCAAGGTGGTCCCTATGGCGCAGTGGGCGTGGACCTGGCCTTCGAGCAGCTGCTGGGTCGTATCTTTGGGGAGGACTTCATCGCCACATTCAAAAGGCAACGGCCAGCAGCCTGGGTGGATCTGACCATTGCCTTTGAAGCCCGCAAACGCACAGCAGGCCCTCATCGTGCTGGGGCGCTCAACATCTCACTGCCCTTTTCCTTCATCGACTTCTACCGCAAGCAGCGAGGCCACAACGTGGAGACAGCCCTGCGCAGGAGCAGGTGGGCGGGGAGGACCACAGGCTCAGGCAGGGTGTGCAGATGAGGAACGCCCCTATGAGGGAGGGTGTGGGCTGCAGGGGGTATAGCTGCCTCAGTGCCTGGTTTTGGCAGCAGGAGCTTGGGGCTGATGTCAGTGGGAGTCAGCCTGATGCACCGCTTGCACAACTATGGCCAACCCGGTGGCAGGGGGTGGTGCATGAGTAGCCCAGCTGGAATTCACAGCCCCAAATGGGGCAAGAGAATCATGGACCCAGGGAAAGGGCCAATATCTATTGCCTCCCTGCCCCCCAGCCACACATGCGCATGCACACACAGACACACACACGCGGTGCCAGGACAGGAGGCAAGCGGAAGCCCCTCTCCTGGAACTTCATGCCTGGAACAGAAGCAGGCCCTGACTAAAGCCCCTGAGAGAGTGGGGTTGGGGTAACACACAACATGCAGCCCGTGCCCAGGCACATGGGCCTGGAGCTGCAGTGGGACCCAGGACACTGACACGTGGGCCTGTGCCCTCTTTACCTGCAGCGTGAACTTTGTGAAGTGGTCCTCACAGGGGATGCTCAGGATGTCTTGTGAGGCCATGAACGAGCTCTTTCAGCCCACGGTCAGAGGGATCATCCAGCACATAGGTGAGCACCTGAGCTTGGTCCTCCATTTGCCCCCACATACACTCCCAGTGGTGGGAATAACTGCCGCTGTTAGTGCTTGGAAACCCCCACACATCCACACACTGGAATGAGGCCCAGAATCATCTGGAACGCCTGGAGGGGTCAGTGTGTTGGGGATTAAGAACTAGGAGGGATGAATAGTCTTGCCAAATTAAATGACCTCTGGTGCCTCGGTTTCCCAATTTATAAAATGGGATGAAGTGCTGAGTTCCCCAACTGTTATCACAGGGAATAAAATAAGCTGAAGTATCTAGAGAGTGAGCTCAATGTCTTGCAAGCACTGGCATATCCTCCTCTCAGGTCCTCCATGTGCGGGGAGGGGTGTATTGTAAGGGTGACCGGGAGCCCTTTAGTGAAAGCACTCAGTGTTTTCCTTCATCAAAACGGTTGCCCATCAAAACTGGGCAACCGTTTTATAGCTGAAATGGCTGGTTTCTAATTGCCAGGGAGGTGGAGGGAGGTGCCTGTGGCCTCAGCAGCTTACGCGTCCCTCTCTTCCCCTACCCTCCTTACCCTACCTCTCCACCCCATCCCGCAGAGGTGCTGCTGGCACGGCCGGAGGTGCACGGTGTGAAGCTGTTGTTCTTGGTGGGCGGCTTTGCCGAGTCGGCTGTGCTGCAGCACGCGGTGCAGACCGCGCTGGGTCCCCGCGGCCTGCGCGTGGTGGTTCCCCACGACGTGGGCCTCACCATCCTCAAGGGTGCTGTGCTGTTTGGGCAGGCACCGGGCGTGGTGCGGGTGCGCCGCTCACCTCTCACCTACGGCGTGGGTGTGCTCAACCGCTTTGTGGACGGGCGGCACCCTCCGGAAAAGCTGCTGGTCCGCGACGGCCGCCGCTGGTGCACCGATGTTTTTGAGCGCTTCGTAGCTGCCGAGCAGTCGGTGGCCCTGGGCGAAGAGGTACGTCGCAGCTACTGCCCCGCACGCCCTGGCCAGCGGCGTGTGCTCATTAACCTGTACTGCTGCGCCTCGGAGGATGCACGCTTCATCACCGACCCCGGCGTGCGCAAGTGTGGTGCACTCAGCCTCGAGCTCGAACCCACGCCCACCGACAGTGGCCCGGCCGGTACGCCCCCGGGCCGCCGTGAGATCCGTGCTGCCATGCAGTTTGGTGACACCGAGATTAAGGTTACCGCCGTCGACGTCAGCACCAATCGCTCAGTGCGCGCCACCATCGACTTTCTTTCTAATTGAAGACAGTGCCAGGCGGGCTCTGCCAGGGCCCGCCCTCCTGCTGGGGCAGCTGAGGTCACTGGAGTGGGTGGAGACACATCCAGAGGCTCTGGCTTTGGGAGTGGGCCCTGGCCCGCTGACTGTAGGCTGAAGGGCTCTGCCAAGGACTGAGGTCAAGGAGACTTGTTCAGCACTCCTACAGGGAACACGTGACTCCTAAGGCAGAATGGACCAGAAGACTGGGCCCTGGCCTGAACTAAGTGTGGGGGTGGAGGGTGGGGGGTGGATGCAGCTGAGAGGGTGAGCCAAAACAAGGCTGCTACAGGAGGAAGGAGGTTTGCTGGGCCTGAAGCGCCAAGGGCACTGATGGTTGGCCTCAGCCCACACAGGCAGCTGGGAAGAGTAGCCCTGTGCCACAGAAAAATGACTGGAAGCTGACAAGAGGGACAGGGGGTAGTAGGCCCTTCCAGGGCATGGTGCTGACACTCAAGTATGCGTGTT